>NW_019292785.1:20664-50621 GCF_000500325.1 Leptinotarsa decemlineata
TTGACGTATATTCTCTCAATTCTCAAATGCCCCAAGGTTATTCGGTTGAAGTGTGTGAAAATGCCTGTTTCGGAAGTTGTGACCTGAAGGTGGGTTAACACAAAGTAGGTGTTTTCAACCACCCGACCAGAACCCAAGAGGGTTTATTGTGGCTCACATCTTTTAAAACTCAACTTCTTGATCCAACTGGCAGGAATAGAATCCTTTCAAAAACTGAAAACCTGATCCGGTCTATGGTGCTATCAGGTCCTGAATTCTCTTGTGAAGGTTCACAGATCATCGTGTATCTGTATCTGTAGAGTATGGAGGGTGAGTGTAGGCCCTCAGGCCACATGTGAGCCATTGTACATCCTCCCGACGAGTTGTCCTGCTATATTTTAAGAAAAACAAGAGGTACTCCACGGAAGCAATTTATAGGGAGACAACTTTCTCAACTGTACGGAAAATAGTCAAAAACAAATATTATGAACGCAAGACGCGTTTTCATGCGGGATTACCATAACCTTTAGATGTTCACCTGATAAAGTCATTGAAAAAAAAACAATATACGACTGTTACAAAAGCAATGACTTTCCTTTAACTAAAATCAGAATTGGATAAAGAAAGTAGGATTTATATTTGAAATAATAAACAAACGACAAGCAGTTATGGAAAGCAGAAGAATAATGGAATTGGGTACCAAATATTTACAACAAGAACAACGGCAAACTTTCTATTTGGACGAAACTTGGTATGACACTCACGATACAGTTAGGAAAGGGTGGACTGATGGTTCAAAAATGTGTACGCCTAACATGCCTGCAAACAAAGGATCGCGACTAATCATTGTGAATTGCGGAGGAAGTATAGGATGGGTTCTGAATTCTTTGAAATTATGTGAAAAAAACTTGAGGACTGCAATGTTGACTATCATGAGAACATGGAAGCTAATATTTTTGAGAAATGGTTCGAAAACACGTTTATCCCAAATTTGGATGCAAAGTGTAATAGTTCTCGACAACACTTTCACGACAGCTCATCGAGGAAAGATGAAATACAAAGTATTTCATTTTATTTGTTAATTTGCAATTTGTCGAGAATATGTCCCTTTTTGATATACGTTTCTTATTGAATATTTATTTCTGTTATTTGTATAACTGTATGATCTCTCAAAAGTGTGCGGTTGGAATATGATATTTGAGCAAAGATTAGCAAAGAAAATTTAGTTCTCTATTACGTGTTGTTTTTTATCATATGCTTTTTCAGGTTAATTTTTATGATTTGCAATTGCTTCAAATGAACCAATCACAATATGTTATGTATTATTTAGTTTATTTCCTTACCACTTATAGCTGTTCCTATTACAAATGAGATACTTTGGATTCAAGTAACTAAATATATTCAAATGAGAGGGACAGTTTATAAATAGAGGCTTTGATGAAGTAAATGAGTCTATTTGATTTATACAAATAATTGACTTTCATTTATCATCGTTCATTTATCATCGTTCATTTATCATCGTTTTCCGTCATAAGGAACCAACAATAATCCCCCATTATTGCTGCATCCCATCTGCCTTGGTAACGTTGCTCCATTGTCAATATGTCTTGGTGGAACCTTTTTCCTTGTTCACCACTGACATCACCCAAATTTTCTGTGAAAAAATTCAAGTGGGAGTGCAAGAAATGGATTTTGAGAGACATGCGACATCACCTTCTACAGTAGTTTTCAAGGAGTTCTTCTACATGTGTTTCATAATTTTTTACTTTCTTGTTCCCTAAAAACTCCGAAACAATTCTTTTGAAAGAACTCCATGCAGCAAATTTAACATTACCTAATTTTTGATCAAACTTTTGGTCACTTGGTAGTTTTCTATCTTGTAGTCCAACAAATATGCCTTCCTTGAGCTCTGCATTACTTACATTTGAAAAAATGTGTCCAAGATAATCAAACGCATCACCGTTTTTGTCTAATGCCTCCCAATTTGCCGGGGGTGTTGGAACTGGTAAACCTTCTCCATGAAAAACCGGGCTTCTTGCAGAAGAAATATCCGGATATACAATTTTGTGTTTGCTCTTTCTTGAAAAACTAGACAGGTTTGTCATGCAAAAGTGACAGTCGATGTAAGGATTTGTTGTTTCTCGCCAAATCATTGGAACTGCAAAAAGCATAGAAGAGCGTTTGCCATTTAACCAGTTACTTAGATTTGCTGCACAGGTTTGGCAACATACGTGAGGAGCCCAATCCCGATCTTGATCACCAACAACATATCCAAAATACTTACGGTAAGATACTTTGGTCATTTGAATAATCAAAAACTATATGTGGGATTAAGAAAGCCTCGATTCTATACTTTGAACATTTTTGTACTGTTGAGTACGTTGTGTTGAAATATGTGATACTGGACTCAACTTATTCACAAAGATAACACTAATATAATACTCTTAATATTCGCATGTTTGCTCACCTCGCTTCTCTAACTAACTAACTCATACTACTCGTGTCAAACCAATATTTATGATCCGATTGTCAACCTGCTACTTTTATAGCGGTTCCGTGTTTCTGGTATTTTCTGGAAACTTCGAGTATCTTTCATAATTTTTTACTTTCTTGTTCCCTAAAAACTCCGAAACAATTCTTTTGAAAGAACTCCACGCAGCTAATTCAACATTACCTAATTTTTGATCAAACTGTTGATCACTTAGTAGTTTTCTAACTTGTAGTCCAACAAATATGCCTTCCTTGAGCTCTGCATTACTAACATTTGAAAAAATGTGTCCAAGATAATCAAACGCATCACCGTTTTTGTCTAATGCCTCCCAATTTGCCGGGGGTGTTGGAACTGGTAAACCTTCTCCATGAAAAATCGGCCTTCTTGCAGAAGAAATATCCGGATATACAATTTTGTGTTTGCTCTTTCTTGAAAAACTAGACAGGTTTGTCATGCAAAAGTGACAGTCGATGTAAGGATTTGTTGTTTCTCGCCAAATCATTGGAACAGCAAAAAGCACAGAAGAGCGTTTGCCATTCAACCAGTTACTTAGATTTGCTGCACAGGTTTGGCAACATACGTGAGGAGCCCAATCCCGATCTTGATCACCAACAACATATCCAAAATACTTACGGTAAGATATTTTGGTCATTAGATCAATCAAAAACTATAAATATGTGGGATTAAGGCCGCCTCGATTCTACATTTTGAACATTTTTGTACTGTTGAGTACGTCGAGTTGAAATATGTGATACTGGACTCAACTTATTTACAAAGATAACACTAATATAATACTCTTAATATTCGCATGTTTGCTCACCTCGCTTCTCTAACTAACTAACTCACTACTACTCATGTCAAACCAATATTGATGATCCGATTGTCAACCTGCTACTATTATAGCGGTTCCGTGTTTCTGGTATTTTCTGGAAACTTCGAATATCGGAAGATCTAGAAGCAGCGTTACAAGTTTGCATCTTCGAAAAAAACAAACAATGTAAATATGGAACAGAGCTGAAAAACACACTTTGTACATGTGAGTACATCCAATTGTTCAGGAATTGTTATTGTTCGACATCAAGATACTCAACCAGAAATTTAAAACCGTAATAAATCATTTCCACTGAAATCATTGACCGTTATGGTTTGGATTGTATAATGGAATTCGTGCTCTCTGACTGACGGCTCTTTGAACTGATAGCGAAATATGAAAAAGTGGAGCACAAATCGTGCAATTTTTCATGAACGTGAGAAAAATAACCTAAATCACCGGTCTTTTCAATTACAGTTGAAATTAGGCAGTGTGAAAGTGATTTCATTGTTCACGAAACTTTTGCCGGTGATAATTGCTTATCTTGAAGAACGAAATATGTTCTCCTTCAATATTTATTTTGATAAAATAGCTTGTACTCTTTTTATCCTAAATATGCATCAAATGTAAGTTGTGATGCACTAGTATGGAACCTTTGATGTAGTAATGAATATTACTGGAGTTTTGTCCCAACATCAAACCGTTATTTTAACACCTCGACATGTGTATCGATCACCAAGTGATCATCTTCAAGAGGAATTTATTCCTTTCATTACGAAACTTTCAGGGTTGGAAAAAAAAAAAAAACTCAAAACGCTCTTTATTTTCAGTAGGGTGTATATTCCCATTTTCATCTATTTTTTCCTAATTCTTCTTTTTTATTAGTTCTTCACGGGATTTCAAATCATTTTATATAATATCAGACAATGAGAGTCTGTACTAATGAAATTCATCATGAAACATTGTCAGTCACCATCAATCAATATTTTATACTGTTTTTTCTATGCCTGAAGAAATTATAAATATCACAGTTAGAGGCGAGATTTTCATAGTGAATACAGGTTTTGAAAATAAAAAAGGATTGTTTACCAAATCGTTGACTACTCAAGAAAACTAAATATCAATATATATTTTTTTCAATAGATTATTTTCAATTTATAGGTGAAATTAATGAATGCGACATGTTACTGACTGATTGGACTTTCCAGTAGTTTATATTATGCAGTAGCTTCTCGGGGTGCCTTTTTTCGCCCAAATTTTCGAAAAGTTGAGCATGAACATGAGCGAAGCGATAAGCCGACATCCTCAGATAACTCCTTTAATAGTGATCCAATGATCCTCCACAATTTCCTTCATTACCTCAACATTTTCATCGGTTGTTGACGCGGAGTACAGTCATCGTATGCCACTGTCAACATTTCAAGTGTTTTCGAGCAGTCAATTCCATTTTATTCACAAAATCTGATGCAAATTATTTGATCCATTTTTGTCGATGCAAGAAAATCGCCGCAAAACACTTTAATATCTCTCATCAACAAACTGAACATGCTGAAGCTGTCAATATATGTTCAATGCGAGTGAACCAACATGAAGAAAATAAAAAATCGCTGATCAAACGTGCGCAGCCCGCGAAATTTGAATATTCACCTCTTTTTTTGAACAGCTACGTTTTTCATTCGCGGAAATAAGCTCATATGCCAAATTTATGAACAGGTATATAGAGGTATAGGTGTAGTTGAGTTTGACCTGTGTATTATACCAGACCTGGGATTCTGAATTGCATGAAATGTGACGGGAGAGACATTTTTTCCCCAATTCTCTTGGTGATTTGATATTTTTGTATGCTTTCCTTTTTGATACGGATATATATTATTATTCGTAGCTGAATTTGTTATTGCAGTAGCTACGAAAATCGATGAGAACAACTAGATGCCCGTATTAAAAAAAAAACTTGATGATGAAATGTAATGGGCGAAACTTCGCATTGCAAATTGGTTTATTTCAAATTACAACAAATATGAAACAGTATTGAATGATTTTCTGCCTTTTCAAGAACCACCACTGATATACTCGACGTGAAAAATGTTATTCTAGTTCCCCAAATTGAAAAAAGTCTGCTTAATTCAACCGACATTGTAGACCTTACCATTGTCGAGATAGAAATAGTGTGATCAGCCGCAAAAACGGCATAAGTATATTTTTGTAGGATTTTGTCACAATTCACAACTGAAATGTCCATTAAAATGCCTTAGAAGCAGTTGGAACTCACCCCAGATGATATTGTCTGATATTCGACTATTATTAGGTTGAATCAGTATATAACTTAGTGTATCTACTATTCAATGGTGATAACTTCGTGAACTGAGGATCCATAACTCAACAACGACCACAGAATAAGTCAATCCTGAAAGGTCAATATCTGAAACCTGAAACTACATATTCTAACATGTATCAGTATTCTCGGACCACCTAACTCATACTCGCATGTAAAACAAATCTCGAAAAGATTTATTATCGCTAATTTGTGTGTAAAGTTGCAGACGGCATCGTCACACTTGATATGCCACATATTTATTCCTTCTATCCACAAGTGAATTTACTATTGAATCTTCACACTCTCCCAGCTTAATCGTAATGATGCCATAGGTGTCGACGATACATTGATAGAAAAGGAAAATATGATTTCATTTTCGTAATATACACATCAAAACAATAATTTTGAAAATCATCAGAGATCATATCTCAAATGCCCCAAGGTTATTCGGTTGAAGTGTGTGAAAATGCCTGTTTCGGAAGTTGTGACCTGAAGGTGGGTTAACACAAAGTAGGTGTTTTCAACCACCCGACCAGAACCCAAGAGGGTTCATTGTGGCTCACATCTTTTAAAACTCAACTTCTTGATCCAACTGGCAAGAATGGAATCCTTTCAAAAACTAAAAACCTGATCCGGTCTATGGTGGGGCGGGTAAGGCTCTGCTATCAGGTCCTGAATTCTCTTGTGAAGGTTCACAGATCATCGTGTATCTGTATCTGTAGAGTATGGAGGGTGAGTGTAGGCCCACAGGCCACATGTGAGTCCATCCTGTCCTTTCCAGGAAGGTGGTAAGGTTACTAGGAGACATCTCCTTTGTATCAAAGGGTTTAGGCCAAGACTCGCTCAACATACACTCTCTTATTGACGAAAATTTTTTGCCAAAAAAATTATCCTTTCAAATTTGTCTATTTCTAGTCATGTGTGTCGAAATAATCAATGAAACCATCATTACACTGATAACTACCCATGGATAGTTTTCACGGGTAGTTAATGTGAGAATCACATCACAAGCTTGCTTAGGTGACTCACAGTGGTTTATTACCTCTTTCTTCTTTTTTCCCCTTTTTGTAAATTTTCTCTCTAAATTACCCGAATTACCTGAATAAATTACCTGAATTACCTGGGGAAAAAAATCATCGTCCATCCTGTCCTTTCCAGGAAGGTGGTAAGGTTACTAGGAGACATCTCCTTTGTATAAAGGGTTTAGGCCAAGACTCGCTCAACATACACTCTCTTATTGACGATAACCCTGGACACTCGCATAGGACATGCCTGACTGTTTCATTATCCTTTTTACACATCATGGAAGAGTGTCCATTAACCCATTTTATAGAGGTGTTTCCTTAGATGACAGTTGGCCAGTCAGATATCCTTATGTTGAGCAAAGATTTTCCTAGACATCGCCAGATATTTCTGGCGATGTAAACTTGCTTTCGAATCATGTACACTTAGAACTTTCATAGCAAATTGTCCATTTTCTGTCATTTTTGAAATAGTTACTTAGCAGATGCAATGAGCCAAGAATAGTAGCCTTTTGCATTCGTCCGGCCAAGATTTCTGCTTCAGTTCGGCAAGCTGGCACCATTTCGATATTCGAGAGTGAGAAGAGCATCATTTCACCAATAACCCCAATAATAAGAACAGTCATCTTAACAGAATGAAGTCTGTGAAGAATTTTCTTCTCTTTCACCTACGTTTTCCTTCTGTTTTCTGACGATATTGATCTCTCTCGGAGCTGAAAACTTCAAAATGAATGTCGTCTTACCCTGATATTCAGAAAGACCTACATCGGACTGAATAGCTTCACGAAACTAATTCACTGGAATGTAGAACACCGGTGCACTTTTAAGACCGCGTTATGTCAATGATGAAGGCTGAGACTACATGTGCTGGACATGCCGACAGCAATTGCGTTAATTGGGATCTCAATTGCCTCGTCTGGGACTCCTATTATCATTATTACCATTGTACCCTTCAGATGATACACTGAATTCAACTTGGTTTCTCTCTCGGAAGTCTTGAATGATTTCAACTCATTTATTTGATTACTTTGTTCTGAAAAGTTGTACTACGTGAACTGTTCAATGAATAAGGTAAATGTTGAAATTTCGTGGGCTATTTATATTCGATTAGCGATTTTTTTATGTTGGTGCACTCAGCTTGATCACATGTTCACAGTTTCGTCTGTTTGGCATGTTTAGGTTGTTGGTGAGAGGCAAAAAAATCGAACAATTTGCATCAAATTTTGTGTAAAAAATTTGATGAAGTGTTCAGAAATACATGAAACGTTGTTGGCATACGGTGATTGTACTCTTAGTCAGAGGAACGTTCACAAGGGTATAAGCTTTCCCAAAAAAGCTCGAGAAGATGTGACTCTCGCTCTGGAAGCCCCAGCACATCAACCACCGATGAAAATGTTGAGAAAGTGAAGGAAATTGTTATGAAGAATCGCCGAATCACTATTAGAGGAATTGCTGAGGATCTCGGTTGGTTCTTTCCATGCAAGTTTTTCGTTAATCTTGAGCAATGAGAGTGGCAGCGAAGTTCGTTTCAAAATTGCTGAAATTTTTCCAAAAATCCCGTCGCATGAACATTACTCAGCAGTTGTTGAAAGACGTCAACGGCAATCCAGATTGGCTCAAAAAGGTTGTAACTGGTGACGAATCATGTATATATGGCTATGACATCGAAACCAAAGTTCAATCTTCCTAACGGAAGAGCCCAAGAGAGTCAAGAGCAAAAACAGTACATCAAGTTCGATCAAATGTCATGATAGAACGGCGTTTTGCGACGATTGAAAAGGTAAAAACCGATTCGCTGAGGAAGCTCAAGCACATATCATAAAATGCATATTAGAACTGCTTTGAGGATTGGAAAAAACGTTAATACAAGGATACAAAACTTGAGGGGATAAAAAATTGATCAAAAAATTAATATTTTTTGTGAAAACTGATAATTCATGTGAAATTTTTTCCAGACAGCGTATCATATTTTTCATCACACAGAAATTTACTGTCTCGATGAAAAAATAGCTTATCGAAAACCTCAAACCATTGCCAGGTTACGTTAACTCTCCATTTTTGATTCAGCTTTGATACGTCACTGAGTGCGTCTAAATTTCACACGCAGGCACAATGTGAGATATCCCGATATTGTGAGATATAGCGAAGTTATGCCTCCATACGGACCACACATTTACTTCCTCATACTTTAACAGCACACTTTATAGAAGCATAATTATTTCAATTCTATCAGTGACATTTATGACAATCTGGCTTAATTCCTTTCAGTTCTTGATGTTGAATGACCGGTAATCTAGTTTGTACCGAAGCAGATTTTCCTGCATTGATAAAATATGAGTAGAAGTTCTGTAAGGTGATTGCTTTTGTCTCAAGACAACTGAATATACGGGGTGCTCAAACGAAGATATAATTTTATCAGAACGAAGTTACGTATGATTGAATAAATGCTTCGTTTTCTAACAAAAAAAAATGGATTTGATCAATAAGTACAAATGAGAATCACATAAAATTTTGTTTGATTTTCCAGCTATAATGATCGTTACCTTCTCTCCGTTGGTTCGACAAAAAATGACTACACTATAAAATCAAACTAGAATTAATTTCACTACTACACTGCCAATACATTACATCACATTTTAATGAACTTCAGAATGATACACAAATGTTTATCACCTTATTAGCTCTCTTCGTACCGCACTTTCAACTAGACGTCCTCATCTGCCTGTTGGTAGTGCTTATATATCCCAATGAAAGTCTTCGAAAACCCATAGGGATATGTACCTGGTACGGACAAAAAACCTTCTTGGCTACCAACTTCTTCATCAATGCATAGAGAAAACGACAATAAGAAAAAATTGAATATATCAGTAAAAATTCTTCATGAAGGCACAGTAGAAACCTGAAACCATGAGCATCGAATCAGTTGGCATATGTCATACACAGAAAAACTACAAAACAGTGCGTCCATGGAGTTTCGCATATATTCATCATGAGCTAAATCAAATATGAGTAAATACTCCTGAAACTGCTCGATTTTTGATTCGCCATTACCGGTTATTTCGAATAGAATATCCTAACTTTTCCGATTTCCGAAGGCAGGTATGTAGGTTGGTTCATACTGTGTAAGCCTCTTCAACCCTCCTTTGCAACAAGCTTCAATCACTTTATTTGGTGCGTATTTTTTCGGGTTAGTTGAAACAAATATGACTTTGCCAAACGCTGAAAACAAGCATACGTACTCAGCCATCAGGGCCTGAATTTCCATGTGAGTACCCAATCGAAAGTCGATCTACAACTACTTTCGTCAGGTAGATAAGCAACACAAATTTGTTGGAAATTATTGACAGTACCCATCAAATCAGGAGATACCCAGGTAACTATAGTTATTCAGGCCAGAATAAGCAGCTCTGAAATCGTTATTTCAAATAATCTGCTCAACAATCCTTTACCGAGAAGATTCGAGATCTGTAAGCCATCAGCTACACCTGACGATACAATAAATAAATAAATAAATAAAAAGTTGTTTTTATTTCAAATGATGATTAATATGTTGTATGTTGAGAGGTTCTGTGAAAGATCAATCCAGCTGAATATCTTTTCATACTATTATTGATTTGTACTTCATTATTTTTTTATGAATATTTCATAATGAAATATTACTTCAGTACTTTTTCAAATAGATGGATAACAGCAAGGAGGAGAACAGGGAAGTTGTCCGCTAGATCACCTGATCTCAGCCCATAAGAATTATTTTTGTGAGGTTATTTTGAATATGGAATCGATACCAACAGGAATGAAGAACATGACAACAACTGTACTACAAAATATCAGAGACACGAGTTCAATGTTCGAATAGGTTATCTAGCATTCAGAAGAAATGTTTTTGAAAATCTTCTGTTGAGTTCTGTTTCGTTTGTCTTGATGGTATATCCAGGAGCTCCGATATTCGAGCCCTTTGAACTGACACCGATGATAACAGTGGATCTCAACCTGAAGGTCCTGATCCAATGATGATGGAATATGGTAATATTGTTGTAACTTGAACTTGTTCATTATGAGAAGTCAACATTGGTTACGACAATGAAGCACAATTCCTTGTTCGCAAAAATACCTTGAAAAATGTTGCCGTCAATGTACATTCCGTCATCATTTGCCTCCGTCATGCATAGTTTTCCTTTTTTCAGTATTTTCATACCTTTTTACCCACTATGATGGGTTAGTCTGTGCTGGCAGAAAACTCGCAGTCAAAGAAACACTTATCATTTGTCATTAATGAAGGCACAATTACCAGCTATTACTTCAAACATATGGCGATAGGATCAAAGCGTCCTGCTAGGTGAGTTGACGATAACGAGCTAGTTTGATTTCATATAGAAATAATCCGGTAACGTTAGATAAATTATGAAATACACGTTCCATCTGTATTACCATTAAATCGATCTAAGCGGCATGCTTTGCGACGATGCCTGTGATACATGTCCATCTATTCCATGACGTTAATGACATTTCTTGAAGAACAGAAATGGATGGCCTGTTCGTGGTGGTGTGAAAAGGTTCTTTGAAATATCTGTAAGATTTTGATTGCCCGCTTAGTCATTACGTTTATATTGCAGAGTATTATCAAACGATATAATTATGGAATCTGTTGGTAAACGTGTACACGAAAGGTTGCATAATTTATTTATTTATTCATTCATTTTCAAACAAGTCAAAACATCATTACATAAAGCCGAAGGAAAGAACATAGAGCTTGAAAAGTATGTTTTTAAACCACGATAAACAAAGAACAAAGAGAACATCAAAGAGTTAAATGAGTCTTGTTGTTCTTTTGAGAATTCTCTCTTTCAGTGAAGATTTGAGATTGAGGCAGTTATAAATTTTTATGTATTTGATAACACTATAATTGCCTGTCTTTTATTTTCTAGACTGGGTGTTTTGAATTCATTTCATAGTGCTACTGATCTAACTGTATACTGAAGCATCAAAGAATGCAGTATCAGTATCCGGTTTTGCTGATTCTCCCTCACAACACTTTATAAACACTTTTGTCAATGTACGTCAAGAGTTCGAAAACAGACTAAACTATTGTCTTGAAAAGAATGGAAATCATTTTAAACATTTTTCAAATTGATGATAGAAAATTTAATTTTAAATTGAATGAATAGTATTTTATTTAATGCATCAAAAACTGCTACATCGAATGTAGCTTTGTAGGGTAGGAAGGTCGGTAGGGAAGCGGTTTGACGTATGTGCTTTGACGTATATTCTCTCAATCGACCGATGTGTGAGTCGGTGGTTCAAGCCGCAGGCTGAACGATCGATTTTCACTTCCTATCGTCCAATCCGCGTTAGAAATCATACGTTGAAAGGTAGGACCTCGTTAGTCCTTAGTTGCCACAAGTTTCAACTTCTGAGGGTTGTCGTTTGTTGGGATGCAACTGCTGGTTAACGAAAAAAAATGTTTTTTCAACATTGGAGAGCATTTGTTTAGAGCTCTTAGATAAAAACTTCCGGTAGGGGGTTGCCAATTGAGAATGTAAAGTTGGGGTGGTTGAGGGGCGAGGGAGTAAGTGAAAACAAGTTAGCTATTATATTCGGTAAAGTAAATTCCATAGAAAACTCTGATTTCCTTCACAAAAATGACTTTTGTTCAATGCCTGAATTCTCTAGAATTCTAGAAGATGAACTTCAATGGCCAGTTCGATTCTCATAATTCAAAAGAACCTGTTTCATTTTTCAATTTAACCAACTCTAAGTTTGCTGAAAAAAAAGGATTTTTGAGTTGATAAAGAAGAGCAAAAAATTAGAAACAATAGACGTATGAATGAATGAGCAAGAAATCAAAATGAAACCATTTCTTACGTATTCAAAAAACACTTTATTGTGGGATTTTCACTAACCGATTTTATAAAAACGCAACACGTGTTTCGCCATACAATGGCTTCTTTGGGCGTGCCTTAACTAACTAATTTTACATATTCAATGCTTGATATATACTATTATACAATTTGATGTATCTTCATTTCAATTACCTGATTTTCACCTAAGTTTGTAATAAATTAAATTACACGTGCCAATTTCTACATTTGAAAAGATATTTAGTAACGGAAAGTTATTCAATTCTAATTGATGATTCAGTAAATTACTCAAATTTCTGAATCTATTGACTTCTAAACATTCTAGAAGATCGAGTTTCAAATTTTCCTCTTCTAAATCTTCTTGACATATCGTATTCATGATTGGTCTTTATATTTACAAAACTTCTTCTATGATCTTTATTTCTTTGCTCCCTGTTTAGCCAATATACAGTTTTGGGTGATTCTACCATATCTTACACCATTTCATTCATAAATCGTAAAAGACTTATGTTTTTATATGATTAATTCACTTCGGATCATTCAACTGATGTTTTGCTTTCATTTTATAAGCATACAATAGAACTATAGAATTATATCTCATTACGAGAGGCCAGAGACCTTCATAAACACACATCTTCAATTCAGTAGTGAAATTAGGTTAATGATACAGCACTTCAGTCGACGATAACCATCTCGGGCGCCACTGTGCTGCGAGAAGACAAAGAAGTTCGTTTTAATTACAGGTGTCAGTCCAGCGAAAAGGCGTGTCCAAAGTATTGCTCCGCGTGCGCATACTTATGTTAATAACATCATTGTAACTATCTTGCAATAAAGATAATCCCGCGAGTTTTATCATTTCGCTACAAAGGCATTCTCGGTCGGACCTCTGTGATCTCGGGATACAAATAATAATAATCTAGATCCAACAATGATACAGTCAAATTAACTTGCTCGATAGCAAAAACAATGATACTTTAATTATGCAGGCAAGAGAATGGAACGGAAGGCGGAAGACCATGGATTCATGAACTATTCAGAATGATGGAGAACTGAAAGGAAGAAACAGGGTATTCCAATTGCGCACGATAGATAATATGATTATGAGATCTGTGAGAGCATCTAAGAGAAATTATCCAAATCCAGGCAGTGGCGCAATACATCATTTAGGCTTGTCAGAAGGTTCCTGATGCACAAATTCATCGTCATCGAAACTGTCGGGGAAGAAATAAGTTGCTGCAACAAATATGCTTGCCGTTCCAATCTTACTCTACTCGTTTGGAGTAGTGAAGTGGACTCGGGAGGAGCTGTATCAACTCGACGTAAGGACNTCCCGAATGTATCGGGGCTTCGGGGGATAGGACCTGACCAGCGCACACTATGGTGAAAAAAATAATAATGATAATAATCTTAATAATGTTCATTTATGAATATACAACAGCACAAGATAGTAACATGTAAACAAAGCAATACAAACAGACATGGAGAAACTCACTAAAACCGAAGTTGTGCGTGGGAATTCTTCAGTTGCGCAATGCATAACTGATGTGCAGAATTAAACTAAGACTAAAGGACACAAATGAATGAATAATTTTGATTTTGTAAGAGTGTTGCCAAATTGACTTTTGTGTTGCGTTTAGCTGTACATTACCTTTTGTTTTAGTGTGAGTATTATAATCATGACCGATTTGCTGAAGAGATGTTTTATTTTTGAAGATATATAAATTTATCAAAAGTGTTAGTAAGGGTGTGATTTCAGTTGCTAATTCCTTGAGTTCTTCTGCTCTGATACCATTATGTCCTGGCGATTTTTCAGAGACTATATTATTTCTCTGATCTTGTTATCAGTAACTGATATAAGGAAGAGTGAATTTGTATTAGGAGTTTGTTCTGGAATATTCGTAGTGGGTTTACTTATTTTATCTCCAAGCTGTCTTCCCACATTCACGAAAAACTTATTGAATATATCTGCCCTGATGATATTATCTTGAATTATTGTGCCGTCCTCACATTGTATTTCTTTAATTGCGGTGTTTTTTCAGATTTATTGCTGTTGTAAACTGATTCTCAGAGTTTTTTTAAGCTATTTTGGCTGTTTTTCATTTCATTCTGGTAAAACTTTTGTTTTTCCAATTTTATGAGAGTATTTGTGTGGGCTCCATATTCGATATATTTCTTCCATTTCGTATTGTTTCAAGAATCCTTTTTATATTCCCGATGTAATGCATTTTATGATTGATTGAGTTAACAAGTCCCACTGTAATCCTCTCTTTCCTTTTGTTTTCTTCTCTTCGTATCCTCTTACTCCGCGTATTCTGTTTAATCATTATTTTAAGAGTTTCAGTTAACTAATTGGCCTGTTCATCGGTAGTTTGTAGATTAGTGTAGAAATACCAGTCATGTTCTCTAATAATTTGTTTAACCAGTTCATATTGTACGTAATGTTTTACTCTAGTTAGTTTGGATGTTGATATCATTTTTTCGTTTGGAATCATTAGTAAAGTACTCTTATGATCTGTTATGCATGTATCATAAATTGACGCGGTACATTGAATAAGAGACTTGTAAACATGCCAAAGCGATTGTAATCAGGTTTCCACACAACTTGGAACGCGTATAGGGTCTTTCACCCTGTGTGGTCACCTGGATCTACACTGCAATGTTAACGTACGAAGCCATTGCATGGGGACCGAAAGTTCTACAAGCAACGGCCATCCAAAAATAATATCAAATACAGATACTGGTTTGTTTAAACAATACAGGAGCCATGGAAACAATACCAACCAAGGCAAAGGAATTGATCACGGGTCTGACCCCTCTGGACATTGGGAAGGTTGCGTTAATGGCCATGTTACCTCGAAGTAGAAGTGGGTCTATTGAGTGATGCAACTGAACCCAAGTTTGTGTTTGATAAACCCTACAAAATACAAATAAAACAGAACACAGAGCCAGGTGCTACAAATGCAATACGTTCATATACAGACGGCTCAAAAACCAAACAAGGCTCAGCATGAGGACAGTACTCTAGATCACAAAGCCTAAGGATCGAGTGGGGAATGGGAAAAATACCAGCGCGATCCAAACAGAACTGGCTGTTTTCTCAATCGCCACAAAAGAAATAACCAGAAAAGGAATTTCTGGCAAAAACATAACAATCTGCACTGACAGCAGACAAGCCCTATTAGCCTTGAACAGACAACATGTAACCTCAGGGTTAATCGCATTTCCGATTCTTTAGCCAAGGAAGAGGCTGGACTAAGAATTTTAGGGCCTAGTGGCACCTACGGCCTGATGACTTCGACAATTGCGGCCAAACGTCACACCCATGCTCAATCCCTAAAGAGATGGAATGATATCAGAGAATGCAATGTTGCCAGGATCACCCTGGGCGACCCTGGGAAGTTGGCGCCGAAGAAATATCTGACGATGACCAGGAAAAATATATGCTCAACAGTAGGATTTCTGACTGGCCACTGTCAACTGAGGAAGCACCTCCACAATATGGGTGTAGTGAACACACCTCTATGCAGGATGTGTGAACAAGAAGATAAAACTGTTAGGCATATCCTATGCGAATGTCCGGAGTTATCGTCAATAAGAAAATATATGTTTGGCGAGTCTTGGCCTACACCTGCCAATACAAAGGAGATGTCTCCCAGAGACCTGTCCACCTTCCTGGAAAGGACAGGATGGACGATGACCTTGGAGGACAACTCTTCGGGAGGATGTATAATGGGTCATATGTGGCCTGAGTGCTGTGGGCCTACAATCACCCTCTCTACTCTACAGATATTTTGTCAGGTACTCCGTCTATGAATTATTCGAGAACCATATTTTTCAAAACGAACTATCAGTGCAATGATAAGGTATGACGTTTGAATACTATTTAAATTTTCGAAGCTAACTTGCGAATAAGAGTAATTCAAATATTAATAAAAGTAATGAATTTGTTCATTTGTAATTGGCCCCGATAGTGTTGAGTAATAAATCTGGTTTAGTATAACTGATTTCAAGAAGTTTTCAATTGCTCATTATCTAACAAAAAACCACCATAAAATTGGTGCTTTTTCCAATAGGCATAGTAAAAAATTGTTCAACTTATGCAAGAGAGTCAATAACCATACATGTCTCGCAAAAAATTGATTTGGAAAAAACCCTCTTCAAGAGTGATCTGTCGTAAATTTGGAATTCAAGGAAAAGTTGATGACTTACGAAGTGACATGAAACATATCCTCATAAAGCATGAATACTCTCTTATTTCTTTTGTTTAGCCCAAAAAACGGACATTCAAAAACATCTGAGTCTATGTGATGGAATTGAAACACCAGGAAAAAAACGAATTAGAAAGCGTCGTTTTTTGGTTCCCTCGGGTATTAAAAATTGTTTCATTTCACAAAGTATGAGAAAATATAAGATTTCTCCCATAATACTTTAAACCAGTTAAGAGTCATATAACACAAATCAAATGTAGGTCACATTTCTATTACGAACTTGAACTCCAACATGTGAACAGGTAGTTGATTTACATAACTATGTATACATTATGAATAT
Source organism: Leptinotarsa decemlineata (assembly GCF_000500325.1). NCBI lineage: Eukaryota > Metazoa > Arthropoda > Insecta > Coleoptera > Chrysomelidae > Leptinotarsa > Leptinotarsa decemlineata. Next base: position 37,688 of record NW_019292785.1, read on the forward strand.
GATATTATGAAATGTAATAAACAGAAAGTGTGAAGAACTGAAATAAAACGTACATTCAAAGTCAGGGTCGGTCTCAAATTTCTCCATACGTAACTCATTCGACACTAATATTTCGCGCAAGGCTAAGTTACAATTTCGAAATCCCCACTATTGATGATGTGTTCAGCTGGATGAATTGTACGATATTGTAACATTGAACTACTATTAACAATTGGGTTTACAAAAGAAAACAATGTTGAAGTTTTTCATTTTTCAAATTTGCATGAACCAATAAATGTCGTGTTACAAAAAACCCAACTTTGTAATAATCATCAATTAATGTACACGTAATCCAAAAATTACATTTCTAATCATTCATTTGAGTTCACTATTAGTTTATATTTCCCGGAAATCATGGGAAATTGATAAACTGGGCCTTCAAAACTGCGTGATACCAATGAAGGAGAGAAGTTATAGTCCTCAGAAAAAAAATTATCTACATTCGAGAAAATTTTCACTCATATTAAATTGCATCTGCTCAAAACCCCATTCCTTGTTAAGATAAAAATGAAAAAAAAAACTGGTAACTTATATCACGGACTATGCGTCCTAGGACCAAACAAAATTGAAGCAACATCATTTGTTCCAACACAGTTCAATTGAAAAAATATCAGTTTTATTCCAAAAGTAGCAATATTTTTCGGATTCACGCAATGTTCGAACATTACTGTGGGTGATTCAAAACTGAATTATTACGAGTACTCAGTTCAGAAACTTTTTTTTTATCGACGATTCATATGTGTGAAAGGAAACTGAATTATTCACAATGAATTTGATAGTCGTGACTAATGGAATTCCGAAAAAAGGGGTTGATCTTATGATGTTCAATATCACTCAACTCATCAATGTATATTATGCTCTAATCTACTCCAACATATCATATAACATCGACATCTGGGAATACTCCAGTAACTCAAGCAGAATATTTGTTTTCCAAAAAAGAATTATTAGACTCATTTCCAGTCTAAAACCAGATGGATTCAATTCTTTGATACTTTGACTAAATTTGAAATTTCGTTCAAATTCATGATCGAAGTTTCCATAAATCGCTCACGTCAAAATGGATTTTTAGATACTAACAGTTATCAACCGCTAGTAAGTGACATTTATGAGTAATCTAAATTTCACTTGACCTCAAAATAGTAGGATGTCTCCAGAAAACGCATCCATTGTTATATCAAGATTTTTTTCGAGACTAAGTCTGAAATAAATGAGAGATTGATGATTATATTTTCATTAGTAATGTTAATTAATCATCAAGTACACACAAACCCGTCCCTGGTTCGAAAGGCCTAATGACTATTCTATCAGTTATCTTTGTGTGTATTTTCGAATGGGCATTAACTTGTCTGGCCAAGTTCCCATGTGTAATTGCTCTGATTGCTATTGAGGTCATCTGTTAATTCATCAGCCGAGACACAAGTTCATAATGTTAATTAATCATCAAGTACACACAAACCCGACCCTGGTTCGAAAGGCCTAATGACTATTCTATCAGTTATCTTTGTGTGTATTTTTGAATGGGCATTAACTTGTCTGGCCAAGTTCCCATGTGTAATTGCTCTGATTGCTATTGAGGTCATCTGTTAATTCATCAGCCGAGACACAAGTTCACTGTTAGATGTATTATATATACAACTGGTTTGGGTTGATATATGAATGAAATAGTGTTGTCGAATTGAACCCAGGTCGGAAGTTACCACTTCTGCTTTACAGCCACAAAAAAGTGTTTCATTGAAAAATGAGGATATGCAAGGACTTCAAAAAATTAATACTATTAGTACTAAAAAGAACATTACTTGAATTAAGAAAACTTCAGGTTTTCAAAATTGAAATTATTTCATTTTTGGATTTGAAACGGTCCACTATTTGTAACAGCACTACCTCCATTCCCGAAATTTCTTGCATTTCGCATAACCTCAAAGGCTGGCATTCACTATATGTCGATATTCAGCTGTTATCCTCAAAGATATTATCTCCATAAAGTTTATAATTACTTCCCTGTACAATGAATCACAGCAGAAGACAGAGCCACGGTTGTGTAAAAGCGAATCGATGTTGAGATAATCAAAATTTAACACTGTAGTTGTTCACTGATCTAAATTACCCGTCCGAAAATGGCGAAGGAAACATCCCAATCGACTGAATCGATTGGTATTCGATGTTATCTGTTCGTATTGATTCACAAAAATACAGATGTAAATTCACGAGAGACAGTAAATGCTTTTAAAGCGGTATCTTTGATCTCAGGCCGTCGATAAACCATCTTTTAATTGTGATTTTAGTACCATTCCAATTATGGGTTCAACTCTCATTGCACCCGCGATTATTCATGTCCTACAGGCAACAAAATGAATGTTTGTACCCGTGGGAACGATAGAAAAGGTAGAACAGTATTATTACTGATCCAATTCGAAGTAGAGAACCAACAAGATTGTTTCCCAAAAAGATATTGTATCGTCAAAATATACACACATCGGAAAAGTCTAGGGATATTTTTATAACATACTAAATATCATAAAAATAAATGCATGAGGACGTTTAATTTCGATTAAATTGGTACACTCGACCACCNGTTACTTGTGAACCACATTGCTATTCTTGCAGTTTTCTCCAAGTTAATTCCATGAGTCAGTAAATGAAACTGTATGTCCTCAAGAATCCAGTTTCAACAAAGATTTTGATTTCGTTCCATGCTAGACAAGACTTCTGGGAGCCATATAACTAGTACATTCATTCCAAGTCTCCGAGAAACTTTGTTTCTTGTAGGAGTCTATATAGGTCTCTTTCTGGACGTATGTCATTTTTTTCTAGACATAATTTGGGTTGTCTATTGATTGTCCACAGCATTGACTATATAAAAAGTTTCAGCAAGAGCATTGCTGTGGTATCTTGAATGCCACAAAAACGAGCATTGCTGTGGTATCTTGAATGCCACAAAAACCTTTTCCAAAATTCTTTGTTTGTGATCATGGGTTATCTGATGAATTATCAGATCTTGTTTGTGTTCCATCAAGGACAGGTAGCCAGATTTTAATGAAGGTTGTATGCCTCTTCTTTCCAACTGAAATTATCCCTGTGTTATTGAATTTATGTTGTCTCTTTATATACTTTCCGCTGACCTTAGACTTTCTCTGATGGTTTTTGTTGACCTATACATTAAATTCTCTAAGAGTCCGGGGTTACATTTTTTGTCAAGTTACCTGTCTGTTTCTTGTACACTGTCTTGTCGGTTTCTTGTACACTTCGTAGCCCAATACACCATCTTTGAATCTGTTCACAAGAACATCCGAAAAGGTTAGAATTCCCTGGGTTTTTCGTTCCATTGTGAATTGTTGTTTTGGGTGGAGAGAGTTCTGATATAATAGCCAACAATATGGATTCACGGCCGCTTGCTTCAGGCCCGTTGTTCGACATTTTCGATAAAAAATTTACCACCCCCGGACTTAATGAACTGCCCATTGCGGTACCATCCGCTTGTTCGTAAAAAACACCCATCCCACTGGAAATGAGTTGATGATGAATAATGAGCGGTTATATCTCCTGAGAATATTTCGCTAATTTGCCGTACCGTGTGCTTGATCGAAACCATCGTGTACCAGGAGACCAGTTGAAACTCCTTAGTATGGCTCCAGGACAACTTCATGTCTCGACTTATTACACTTCGTTTTCGACGTTACGAAAATACTTCAAGAGAATACAATTTTGGATAGTACCGCGGCGACTACTTACTTTAATGAATTGTTTCATTGGGCCATTCATCATTGATGTTTTATGATGTTTTACTTGGTTTTTTTTTGTTCATTTTCCTCGATTGTTACCGTAGTTCACTGTGGGTCGACAAGATATACTTTTTGTTTTGGTATACTGATATTAGGTGAGGTATATGTATGTCAAGGTCGCTGAAAATTTTCCTCTTCCTACGATGACAGTGTTGATACTTCTTCCTCATTATGCTATGTTGTGCCCTTTTCCAGAAATGTCAGGGTTACTTCCGTCAGCTCAATCTGCACATGTCAAAATTCAAAGAATTGAAGTTTCAAATCAAAACAACGATTTCGAACTGTCACGAATTATGTGGAATATACGTTTGTTAGAAATCCAATTATTATCATATTACATCGATATTAGGTGCTGTTTTCATCATTTTGGGATGTTTCACATCATATACAGAGTGTATGTTCGAATGGCTCCCGCCATATAGGAGGTTATCTGTGATTCATGCTGTGTGGGGGTATATGCAAAAAAGAGGATCTTCCGGTAAGATTTCGGGTGTGTTGCCCACTAAGACCTTTCCGACGTCCATTTTGTGGAAAGCAGCAGAGGTCCAGCTCGGTGGCAAATGTAAGCCAGAGACCTTTTTCTCATTGTACATAGTTTGAGATTTCATTTTCCACTAGTGTTGGGATTGAGAAAAGAAGTTCTCCTATTTTTGGATTGGTATCCTGCCTCTTCTGAGGGATTAAAAGTGGCTGAAAATCACGTGGCTGGCACTGTAAATTCTCATAGAAAACCCGCACAACAACACAGGTATTACATCTTGTTGAATGAAGAAAAAGGAATAAAATACCAATGATCTATCTTCAATAGGGTTCGTTGTCAGAGGTTTAGTTGTGACCACCTGGATTCTCTTCGGAGGCTTGTTTTAAATGTTGAAGCTCTAGAGTCCCTAAAGTCTCTGTCATCTGAGGCCAATTTATACTTTCCGGATGCTTCGCAGCTGAGGAGGCACCACCAGAACTGTTTCGTTATAGACACCACTGTGGCCCTGTATACAAACCTGAGGAGTCCTTTGAGCTGAGAGTATATTTTTCTTGTATATAAACCTGACCACACCGTATAGCTGAGAGCATCTTTCATCAATCCCGGTGAGTCCGTTCCATATAACCACATGTATTGAAAAATACCACCAAGAATTCAATTTCCAGTCAGTTATTATCAGTATTCATATCCATCTAATAGTATAGTAGTCACCTTTCATTCAATTTACCTTATCGCCTTCAATCAATATAAGATTTTATTACCGTATTGGATTACAGTATTGGTTGCCTTTTTGGTATTCATGTATATATATATTATTGGGAAATTTTAAGTGAAATAGTGATTGTCACTTGGTATTTCTGATATAATTGAACATAATTAGTTATCCGAAGCCTAAAAGGGTAGTTATCGGACAGCAAGCCATGATGATTAAACCTCTGAAGAAGCTAGCCACTCGCGCCAGCGAAACGTCAGGAAGAAATTCCAAAAACCCACGGCTTCCAAACTCGAAAAGCAACGACACTGTATCCCCTGAACAGTTTGAAAAGGCCAACAGACTCTATTAGATGAAGTGTTCCGAATCATTGATGAATGACTCTGTATTTTCTATAAATGGCTGCAGAAGGATTATTGAATATTTGACCAGATCATGAGTATCTGTATCTGTGAGTAGGGAGGGTGAGTGTAGACCCACAGCACTTAGACCACAGGTGACCCATCGTACATCCTCCCGAGGAGTTGTCCTCCTAGGTTATCGTCCATTCTGTCCTTTTCAGGACGGTGGACAAGTCACTAGGAGACATCTCCTTTATATCAGGTGAAGGCCAAAACTCGCCGAACACACACTCTCTTTGGCAACCTTGAGGTGTCTCACGGCGGCCTTCGTGAAGGTTTTGGAAGATGCAGCGAAGATGCAGCGTCGTTGCGCGGCAGCTTCAACCTTCTTGGGGTTCCCTCCGTGGAGGTGCTCAAGTAAGGGCGCTTTCCTGCAGGGGTTGCCGGTTCCTTGTCTTTATTCGAAGCGGAGCTGTTGGCGTCCGCCGTAGGAAGTGCCCTTGCTGTTGGAGTTGGACTGTGGGGGGAGGAGGGTGCACTTATGGTTGCTGCCACTCCCGCCTCTATCGCTCTCTTTCTCCTTTTGGCCTCGGCGCCGCAAATGTGCTCACGCCTTGGTCTTTGTATTATATCACGGGGCCATGTCCAGCCTCATTCCAAGTAGTAGATTGGGTTGGACATTTCTGTTCATCCCCAGCCACCGCCATAGATTGAGGTTAGCATTTCTGTGCATCCTCGGGATTGGTTTTTGTTTTTCTGTGTCTGTTTTTGTGTTCATTTCATCAATGTGTGTTCCCACGAGTAGCAGAGAAAGTGTTGGTCACTCTGGCAGAGCCCCACATTACCAGAAAAAGGCTGATTACAATGAGGTTCCGCCCGGTTTTTCAAGGGGATCGTTTGTAACCAAATATCATCCCACGGCCATTCAGCTATCGGCACGATTCCTTACACCTTAGCTTGGGCAGACTGATTCACGGTGGCAAAGGCGCAAAGGCTTCTGGGGAGTTTTGGTTCTCCTCACCCTGCTTAATTCTGCCACTGACCAGGAGTCCAGCGACCCCGTCCGTAAGGCCACATTGACTTCCCGGACAGGGGCCCCAGTCCCCTGGTCGTTTCCTTATCCGCCACCTGGAGACGCGCCCGATAGATAGCCCAACCAACGGACAGCTCATAAGTTGGTGAAACTATAACCTTACGATAGGTCTAAGTGGTACATTCTTTTAATGAATTTTTGGTAAGTCATATAGACGTGGCGGAAAGATAGCGACGTGGCGAATAAGACATAAAATTAAATGAGAAAGACATGAAATTAATGAGTTTTGGCAAACAACATTCTCTACATATGTATTTTGATACACAATTGAGGCAAAATAAATATAAATGGAAAAGTGGTACTTGTACATGTTCAAGTTGGTTACTAGTATGACACTACTTCTGAAACTTGTTAGATTTTTTGAAGAAGCTTCATTTATAATTGCCACTATGAGAAAAATAATCTTCGTGAGAATGGACCAAATTAAAATTTTATGTCTTATTGATATAGATAACCTTTCTGCACAAACAATGGTACATTGCCAATTGTTATTCAGAATGGCATTATTATCAACGTATTTTCTAGTCTCGTTATAGTGTCGAGAACACGCAGAGGTTGAAACAAATCTAAGAAAAGTACTAAAAGGTAGAATATTAGCCAGGGAATGCATTGCTTCACCATATTTGGTGTAATTTATACCTACAGACCTACTTCTGGGCCTTAGAAATGTTCGTTTGTGCCGTTCCTACGAATGCGATAGGCGTTTATCATTCTTCAAAATGAATAAATACACTTTACATTACGTAAAATCGACATCATTAAAATTCTCCGGTTGTGCTATTGTTTATTATTGACATTTCAGAATCGGACGTTCGTTATACGACTTATGACTCGACGTTTACAGAGTGGATTGAACATTTTCTGTTGAAAACAAGATAATCAAAGTCTTGTCTGGGATGTTGTTTGTGATGCGATTAAGATAGTCGTTGTTGAGTTGGCTGGGAGAATATGGTATCGTAATGGATCACGAAGATCTGCATGAGAAATCGACTAAAGTAAGATTTATTCTAATTCAGTCTATTCTAAACCAAAACGTTTTCGGGAAGAAATCAAAACACCCATTGGAATTACTTCATTCAGAAAACTGAGGGCGAGATTATTCATGGCCCCAATAAGTTTCAGTCATTCATTAACAAGTCAAATTGTACGAATGGAATCGAAGATGAAATGTTACATGAAGGCAAGCTACTCGATAACTCCTCAGATATTTTCCATGATTTTGCAGACTTCTTTAGTGCTTCTGATATAGTGTCAACATCAAGTGACTATGCGAACAACAGTGATATTCCCAGCCTAGTATTCAAAAACGTCAATATTTAGGATGTTTATCATAAACTTGAAGAATTAGGGCCTAAATTTAATGCGGGATCTAATCATATTCCAGCATTCATCATTAAAGATTGAGCCTGAGTTCTGGTTGAATCACTAACAACTCTAATCAATATATGCCTGAAAACATCAACTGTATGTTTATGGAAAATGTCGAAAGTCTGCCCAATTTTCAGAAAAGGAGATGAAAGTGAAATAAAAAATTACAGACTTATTTCCATCATATGCTACTTTGTGAAGTGTTTGAGATGCTTCTTGAGAAGATAATCTACTGTAATGTTAACAACATTATTAGCCCTAATCAATACGGTTTTATGAAAGGACGTTCAATCATCACCAATCTTGTAACAATCACTCAATGTATTGCAGAGTGTATTGATTATCAGTCTCAGACTGATGTCATCTACACTGATTTTTCTGAAGTAAGTATGGTGTCCTGCTCAACAAGCTTTCGACTGTTGGGTTATTCAATGACGTAGTTACTCTCTATAAATCGTATTTTTACAACCGTAAGCAGTATGTCCTACTCAATGGCCTCAAGTCTGTCGAATATGTAGCCACATCTGGTGTATCACAAGGGTCAAACCTAGAACTCCTACTGTTCAATATCTTCATCAATGATATCGAAACTGAGATTGATTTTCCTTTTATACGCAGATGACTTAAAACTCTATCACAATATAACGTGTTGTAATAATTGCGAACGTCTCTCCTCAATTTAAATCGTTCTGCTACATGGTGTCGAAAGAATAATCTATCTCTCAACAAATCTAAATGTAATGTAATGTCTCTCTCACTGAAAACGGATCTGACATTACACAACTACGTCATAAACAATCAAGTTCTGGAGCGTCCTGATACACTCACAGATCTAGGTGTTACTTTTGATTCTTTCCTTTCTTCCAATAAACATATTGAAACTTTTATTCGATCTAGGCTGGAATATGCATCTGTTGTGTGGAGTCCCTACTATCAGGTTCACATAAATCAACTAGAAGCCCTATAGAGACGCTTCCTAAAATATATTTCTTTCCAACTTAAAGGCACGTATCCTACTGCAGGAATACCCCATTATGAATTGCTTGAAACTAACAATTTTTGTAGTCTCGATGTAAGGGGTAAATATTATTCATTTCTTTCTCTATTCAAGGTCATAAACAATATCATTACCTGCTGTAACATATGTTGAATTGTTGGGTTCCTAGACAGTCATCTGGGAATAGTGTCACCTTTTTATATAGATTCACACATTTTATTATGTGAGTACCTATTTGTAAATGGGTTATGTATTCTGTTATTCTGTAATTGGGTTCATCTTGTAGAATAATGTTATGAATGAATAAAACTTAGGACATCACTTGTGGATAATATAAATGCCATTCATTGTGAACCTTGAAGAGACTGCTATGTGATGTACACTGGATAAACAACAGTATTTGAAAAAATAATGGGAACAAAATCAATATATTCGTTCTGACTCTAACAAGAAAAATAATCACACCTTGAATTCCAACACAATGAAATTCGTAGACAGGAAAAATGTTCTGGCAAAAAGAATATTTCTGGAGATGACTCACATTATCAGAGATGATGGATGTGTGATCTCGAAGTCAAATTATCATAACACATTTTTCACACAAAAAAACCTTTAGATAGTGCACGAAGACCTTAATAATCCTATGAGTGATTGAACTAAAATCCCTTCTGTCCAATCTTTGAACTGGCACGATGGATATCAACTCATTTCAATGTGTACAACAGCAGACCCTGTCGATATTTCAACGTACTTTCTTAGGTGACTATAATTGTTATTGTCCCGTAGTTTTCATATAATTTAGATTAACATAAACCTCATATTGAACATTTTTGCAGTTTTCCACAAAAATTATCTCATTTCACTTGAAAAAGTCAGATAGTAGCCCTGAAGATGACGACAAACATCGCCGTCCTTTAGCTTCTTTAGAAAATCTGGGGGAACATAAAGAAGTCAAAGGGGGGCAAATCTGGTAAATACGGTGGTTGTGTCATGACTATTGTGTTGTTTTTGGCCAAAAAATAACGAACGAATAATGACAAGAGGGTATTATCGTGATGCAGAAGCCATGCATTGTTTTTTTTGAATACCAGACGATTTCTTCGTATTTCTTCTCGCACGCGACGCATAACTTCAAGACAATAACTCCGTATCGAAGCAAGAAATTCTGATGCACCAAGACACGGTAATCGACAAAAAACAGGAGCAAAACCTTGAAATTTGATGAAATTTGGCGTGCTTTCTTGGTCTTGGCTGTCTTGGACTCTTCCATTGGAACGGTTGCATTTGTCACGAGTTATGACACTTCGAAGGCAAATCATGAGACGGGCTTTTTTATCAAAATTCAGCAATTTTGGAAAAAACTTCGCTGTCACGCGCTTGATGACCAAAACTTTCAAAAAAATTGCATGGCATGAACCACTTTCTCGATGTGCTGGATAGGGTCCAAGGCGAGCATCGTTATGCACATCTTCTTGACCTCCTGTGAAAAGCTTGTATCACTTGTAAACATTTTTATGACTCAGAGTACAATCACCGTATGCCACCGTCAATATTTCAAGTGTTTTTGAACACTTAATTTTTACACAAAATTTAATGTAAATTCTTTGATCGATGTTTTCTATAGCAAAAAAGTAAATTTACATGCAAATTACTTCAAGATTTTATGCCTGTCACCGACAAACTGAATATGCTCAATAGCTGAAACTATGAAAATACATTCGAGACGAGTGTACCAACAGAAAAAATCGCTTATCGAATGTACGCAGTCCGCGAAATTTCAACATTCGCCTCATTTTTTTAACAGTCCACGTAGGTATAAGAATTGCTAATATATATTTCCACTTCAGTATACATTGAACCATTTGTATATTGTATATGTATACAGTAACATGTTAGTTATAGTCGAAGTAAACGATATTATGCACTCTTAAAGTTAGCGGTACTCTCAAAGGCCAGAAAAATCAATACATAGAAATGAACCGGCTGCGATAAATAGTCCACGTGTACTGTAGACTTGGCGCTTCGTATTGGATAATTTTTACTAACCGAGTTTTATGATTGTCTGAAAATTCATAAAATTGAATTTGAAGTCATATTACGGTGACGAATAGAAATCGGGAATGCGGGGATGGTTATCGCCATCGTGTTCAGTTCAGGAAATTGTCGCGATTTGAGAGTTGGAATTCGATATTGGTGCAGTTATAATTACTTGAAATTATTGTTATCTGTTTAAAATGTGGTGTCCTTGGACCAGTAATAATAGTAATAACGAGTGTGATAACAACTCAGACTTTTTCCAGTGCATTGAATCCAATAGCGATGGTGAACTATGCAAAAAAGAGATGCTAGTGGATAAGATTCGGATGCATTTGAACACAGAGAGTATGTTTCAATGTATATACATCTACATCTCAAGTTTGGTTTCGAGTGAAACAACTTCTCAACTGTACGTAAAATAGTGAAAAACAAACTTTATGAACGCAAGATGCGATGTGATACAGAATTACCAGAACCTTTAGATGTACATCTAATAAAATCATTCAAAAAAAAAAACAATATACTACTGTTCAAAAAGCCATGAGATTCCTACAACTGAAATCATAAGGAAGAAATTGAATCCTTTGGCCATAACGTGAGCTGCTGTGACAAAACTCTTCATAATTGGATGAACTAGGATTTAGATTTAAAATAATAAACAAATGGCAAGCAGTTATGTGAAGTAGAAGAATAGTGGAACAAAAAACAAAATATAGACGAGAACAACGGCAAATTTTCTATTTGGACGAAACTTGGTATGACATGACACAGTTACGAAAGGGTGGACTGATGGTTCGAGAATGTGTACGCCTAACATGCCTGCAAACAAAGGATCGCGACTAATCATTGTGTATTGCGGAGAAAGTTAAGGATGGGTTTCGAATTCTTTGAAATTATCTGTAAAAAAACTTGAGGACTGCAATGTTGACTATCATAAGAACATGGAAGCTCATATTTTCGAGAAATTGTTTGAAAACACATTGATCTCAAATTTGGATGCGAATAGTGTAATATTTCTTGACAACGCTTTGTAACATACGTTACAGCTAAAAAAAGTACCGAATAAAAATTCGAGGAAAGATGAAATACAAAGTTTTTAATGGATAACAAAATGTAATTTAAAGATAACTATAACAAAAACCAACTACTTGTTGTACAAACCTCAACATTTGAGAAAGTGTATGCCCTTGAGTGTATTCGTAAAAAGTGTACACACACCAAAATTTGATAAGAAGGTAATAGAGCTAATTGGAGGAAAAGTATCTAATATTACAGAAAAAGACTGGCAGAAAACGATTGACAAAATAATTTTAGTTGAAAAAGACTATATGGAGATTGGACACATCCATATGAATGGTGAAAATAAATTCATTATTGATTTAAATGACGACAGTTATAGTGAAACAGAGAATATGTAACAGGAGTTATGAGAAGGAGGACTTTCTTTCAGTTTGTGTCTGAAAGTTACTTCTTTGCATGATCTACACATTCATCTATAGAGTTTCAAATTGATTACTTCCTTCCTTTCTTTGGAAGATTCTCTCATCCCTTTTTTTTGTATCAGATGGAGTAGTAGAAAGCCAAAAACTTTCTTTCCCAAAAAATTAATCACTCCTAAAAAAATATAACCCCTTCAATTCAGTTATGAGAAGCTTTCGAAGAAAGTTGGTGAAGTGTTTTTGAAGCAATCGGTTGCCCCTGAATCATGTGATTATTATCAGAAATGATTATTGAATGAAGAAATTAGTTATCTAACTATATTATTAAAGGAGAGCTTTTGGAAGGTAGGTTGCACTATATTCAACATACTTTTTTCAGCTCAAAATATTTTGTGAGGTTTCATTAAAACAACAATTCATCAAGTCAAACAACAGTAATGTCAATGTTACTTTCAATAAACTACGAGTGAGGAAGAAAATTCGTAATTTCAGTTATGACATTGATCACATACTAAGTATCCCTTATGACTGAAAACAGTAAGGAAATATTATTTTCTATTTGGTAAATCAGTGAATTTTCAGAATTCTCAGATCTACTGATTGCCAAGCAATCCAATCGGTACAGATGCAAACCTTTCCCTTTCT
>NW_019292786.1:0-16274 GCF_000500325.1 Leptinotarsa decemlineata
GCACCAGACACTTCAAGGTCACAACGCCTTAACTTCACTGCACAACAAAAAAAAGCAAATAACACGTCATATTGGTGGGGGGAGGATTAGAACCGGGAAAAAATTTCTGAACGATCCATACACCACACCCTTCAAGATCACATCACATTGACTTCACCAAACAACAACCAATAAAAAAGCAATTAATACGTCATAGTGGTGGGGGAGGCTTAGAACCGGCTCAAATCTCCTACTGGGAATTCTACAAAGAAAGAAAGGGAGTAATCAATTTGAAAATAACTAACTCTATACATGGATGTGTAGATCATGCAAAGAAGCAACTTTCACTCCTAAAAATATAACCCCTTCAATTCAAACAATAAGTTACTTTTCACATATGTCCACAAAGGCGGTACTATCACAAAAATAGAATACCCAACTGTTTTCCTTGTGTGAAACCTGATATTTCAAAGACCGTCTATCGATCGTTCATTATTGTAGTTTCATCATGTACGGAAGTTCACATCTATGCAATGAAAGCGATTTACTTCAAAGTTTCTCGTTTTTGTTGAAAAATGGTTCAAATATAGATAAATTGATCATAATACCTATACCTATTGATAATTCAAACAAATTCTTTTTGAAATATACTGAAAATAACAAAACGGAAAATTGTAAATTTACAGTGAAATGAAATGAAATATACTCAACTATTGTACATATTCACAAAAAATGTAGATGTTTGAAATGCTCGCCACACAACTTGTAAAAAAATCTTGTTATGCTAAATAGTAGTCAGTATTATTTTTGACGTTGATCACTTTGAAAATCATTGCAAATTCAATGATGATGATCTGTTCTCTACCATCCAAAACCACTTTTTCAGATCTTATCATATTTCTAAAACTTCACAGAAAGAGTTTATCGGAGTTTATTGAATCGACTGTGGAAATCAACAACGGATGAGTCATCAGTTATTCAGAATCGATTCATCTTTGCTTTGGCAGAATGTGATAAACAGGAAAACCGTATAAATGATGTATTAGAAGAAGAACAAGAACCACTCCAATCCGGTGGTTGATTGATTCCCTTCACTGGTTTGGATATAATATATCATAAAACGAGTTTTGTTAGAGTCACGATACTTCCATATCAATCTAAAAGTGGAAAAAGCTGTGTTTGTATATAGAATATTCATTCACCTCTTGAAAGGTAGAGATGTTCTCTGATGCATATAAAGTGAAATGAACACAAACATTTTTTATTAACAGGCGCTGGAGTTTCCCAGGCATATTGTCTCCAACCTTTCTTATTGTATTTCAACAACTAGTTGCTTTGCTGACGACAGCACACATGTTTCGAATTGGGGTGAAAGTAACCAGGTTCAATTCAGTGGCACCAAAACCCAGACATTGGTTTTGTCCAAAAAGATAAATATGTCCGAACCAGATATAATAATGTCAGGACACACAATTTCGCTCGATAAGTTTGTTGGGGGTTGAAATGGACATCAATATGTCTTGGCACAATTGTGTCGCTGGAATTGCGAAGGCTGCTTCTCAAAAGCTTGGAATACTGTTTCGAACCAAAAAGCTGTACAAACCCCAGCAACTTTTGATGATTTATAAAGCTCGTATCACACCCTCATTGAAGTATTGCTCACATGTATGGAATTCCGCCCCTAAGCTTACCCTGAAGCTGCTGGATCTCATCCAGAAAAGAGTCATCCGCCTGATTGGAGACATGTCTATCTTTCACAGATACTTTCATGGGAAGCGTTCAAGCGACTTGGAAAATTTGATTCCACCAAGAGCGGTACATATCAGAAATACGCGACGAAGTGTGGCTGCTTATCGTTTTGAGGTTCAACTCGGTACACCTCGAACTTCACTGTTTAAGAGAACTTTCTCATTTCTCGTTTTTCTGAATGAATTTGATCTCCAGCGATTCAAATACAACGTGAATCGATACTTTCGCACAGGTACCGTTCTTAGACCCCTTCAATGATTTTCCTGTAGGTCTTTTTTTTGTCGTAAAAAAAGAAGAATGAATAGCTATACGTGAACTTTGTTCAATTGAAGTTTACTTGAAATACTGCAATATGAATTGGGATTGTCATTTTCTTGAAGAGAAACTATTGCAACAATATTCGAATGATATTTTCCAAACTCTCCTTTCATATTAACAATGTATGTTTATGTACATTTGGAATAATTATGTAAAGTTTTATGAAGAAGAGGTTAAGAAGTTTTTCCCATTTATCTCAATTTCATTTTTAAATAAAATGCTGAGCACCATATCATTTACACTTCTGATTTGTTAGCCTCAGGAAACATGCTAGAAATGAATGTGAAACTATGTGAATATAATAAATTCAAATTTTGAGTAAGCCAGTGATTACCATTTGCAAGGAAACAGCTGTATTATACGACTGATTTGGAATGGATGATGAATATCAAGAAGAGGTGTTTCGAAATTAGTATACTGGGGATATTGGCACAAAGAGAGAGAAGGGATTATTTTCATTAGTTCGAAATTCCATTGTCTAATATTATATAAAATGATTTGAGATCCCTGAAAAAACTAATAAAAACAGAAGAATTCAAAATAAATAGCTGAAAATAACAATTATATCAAGCCATGGTAGTGCGCCCGACTCACGATCGGAAAGGCGTAGGTTCAATTTCCGCCTCGAGCAGATGATTTTTTGAAAGAATTTATCTGGTTGAAGCTGGTATAATTCTGCAACCGTGTTAGGAATCACACGTTGAAAGGTAAGACCTCGTTAGTCCTTAGCTCGCACAAGTTTCACAACTTCTGAGAGTTTTCATTCGTATGGAGGCGACAGCTGATTAAGGAAAAATGTTAAACAGATTTTAAAATACCTGAAATGAAATGATAGTGAAATGAAATACAATCAAAAATAGAATAATTGAAAAGAAAATAAATATCAAAAAATGAAAAGTTAGGAGATCCCAAACCAAGTTTCTTCACGACGTTTCGATTGTTAGTATCCACAATTGTCTTCGAGTGATGACTGGACTGATTCCTCCGAGAGATAAATATTTATTGGTCATTCGAGTTTTTTCACTTATCTCCGCTTTCCTTTTTCTGCTTCACCGGTTTAGTGGAAGATAACCGTTTGGCGGTAGTTGGCCATTTTCAGCTTGATTATGGGTTTCCATATGTTGCGTATCTCTACACTAGCTTGGCTGAATACATTGTTGAACAACATCTATGCGTCTTCTTTGAATTTCCTCCTAAACCAATGTTCCTCCCTGTGTATGATCTCAGGGATGTTGATGGGTCCAAACATGCTCTGCTGTTACTGATTTGCTGGTTTTCCCTCGCTGTGAGTGTTCCTCGTGCTCGGCAATGCGAACATTCAACGGTCTCTTAGTTTCACCGATATAGGATTTTCCATACTCACAAGATATCCGGTGAATGCAATTCTTTTAATCGCAGACCGCGTTTGGTGTCCTGGTTTTCGTGAGGCTACTACGGATTGCCACTTTCACCAGTGGTAGCCAACATATATATGGAGTGGTTTCAAACTCTGGCCATTGAAGAAGCCCACAAAAAACCTCGTGTCCAGTTGAGATATATTGACGAGACCTTCATAATATGGAACCATGGAAATACTGATCTGAATGCCTTCCTCAAACACGTCAATAGCTGAGACATTTCATCACTTTCAAATTGGAGAAGGAAGTTCACAAAAAATTCCCATTCTTAGACGTATTGGTGAAGAGGACCAACACTAAGTGGGAAACATCTGAATGCAGACTCATATCAGACATTACCTAAACCATGACTCCAAAAACCATAGATCGACAAAGAGGAATCATGAAGACTCTATTAGACCGTGGTTTCCGGCTCTGTAATTCGAAGGAAGATCTTGAGAAGGAACTAGACATCATCTAAAATGATTTTCAACGAAATGGCTACCCCAAAGCTATGGTGGAACAAACTTTGGCTGGAAGACAGCAGGAGCCTCGCAAGAAAGCCGTCACAACCAGTGCTTGCACTTCCCTACATCAAAGGATTATCGAAAAGAATTGATCCAAGTACAACGTCAGAACCTGCTTCAGATCCGGAAACACTATCCGTAGCAGCCTCGCGGACTGCGATTCCAAGAATTGCTTTACCGGATACCTTGTGAGTGCGGAAAATCCTGTATTGGTGAAACTAAGAGGCCATTCAGTGTTGACACTGCCAAGCACAAGAAACACACACAGCAGAGAGAAACCAGCAAAGCAGGAATAGCAGAGCATATTTGGATCCATCAACACAACATCGAGTGTTCCCAAGCTGAAATCATACACAGGGAGAAACATTGGTTCAAGAGGAAATTCAAAGAAGCCGCATACATGTTGTCCAACAATGTATTCAGCCAAGCTCGTGTAGAGATACGTAACATATGGAAACCCATAATTAAGCGTCAAACGGTCCTCACTCACTAAACCTGTGAAGCGTAAAAAGGAAAGCAGAGATAAGTGGAAGTACTCGAATGACCCATAAATAGTCATCTCTCGCAGGAATCAGTCCAGACATCACCCGAAGACGATTGTGGATACTAACAATCGAAACGTCGTGAAGTAACTTGGCTTGGAACTTCTTAACTTTTTGTTTTTTTATTTTTATTTATTTTTGTTCAATTGTTCTATTTTTACTTGTATTTTATTTCACTATCATTTCATGTCAGATTTTTTTTGCTTGATATTATTGTTATTTTCTGCTATTAATTTTTATTAGTTCTTTCAGGGATGTCAAATCATTTTATATAATATCAGACACTGGAAGTTCGAACTAATGAAATTCATCATGAAACATTGTCAATCACCTGCAAACAAAGGGGGATTATGTTATAATATGGTAGTGGTAACTATTTTCACAATGAATATATCAACTGCAAATCTAATATAGAAAGAGATAGGCGAAATAATGCTAAAATTTACACTTTGTTCAGTATAATTTTGATAAGAGAATAATTCACTATCATGAGTATTCGGAGTAATAAGAGAAATGAGAAAGATAGACTCATTTGCGAACCATCGATTGGACAATTTATTCATATGATAAAAATATATTCCAAGCAATCAGAACTGACAAACTGAGTGAGTTCTCTTAATTTTGAAAGAGTAGACTTGTCTACTGAAGAAAATATTAGATGCGAGTGCAACAATGGGAATGATTGACTTCATTGATGTTCCAAACAACCAACAGGAATATCTGAAATGATTAGGGAAGGTGAACCAAAAGCAATGTATGGAAGAATGGAAAAATAACCGTTGTTTAATTCAGATTTTGATTAGGCATACACTTTTTCGTGTTGAGAGTTGTTCAGGTGACATCTCATCAAATTGAATCGGAAAGTCGACCTCAATTTTTTGATATCTAATAGAGTATAAAAATCTGATAATAGAATTTTTTTGCCTTAACCGGTCTATAGATTTCTATAAAACTATACTTTAGGTTCTAGAGACAAATATAATAATAATAACTTTATCCATTCATTTCAAAGGTTTCACACAACATAATAATAATAGTAATAGTTGAATAAAGAAAAATGACAATAAGTGCAAAAGCACTTTCTTTGTATAACAGGAACAATACAATATCAAGAATTCATTGAAACACATATATAATATATAGATATAAAGTTATAGGTACCTATAATATTGATATGATAGTTAAAAGGAAATATGAGAGTTCAAGATATAACTATCGTTAGTGGCAATCTCAGTTACACAACGTAAAATTCAATGTAAATAAAAGTAAAACTTTTGAATAATGTTAAGAATAATACATACTTATATACTAGTAGAAGAAAATGGCACAATAATTGGAACACACTAAAATATATAGTATAAATAAAACGATGTAATGTTGTTGATTCTATCTAATACACTTCAGACTTCGAATGACCCGATGGAAAGAAGACTACAGGAGTGAGATCCGGAGACCTTGGTGGCCTCTTCTGCTAATCCAGCGACCAAAAATTGTCGCACTGGAGCTGCATAATGAGGAGGTGCACCATCCTGCTAAAAAACTATTACGATTTCGAATAAATTCATGTTATCCTCAATTGCCCTATTGATGTACGGTATTATTCGATTCCCCAACATATGCAAATATTCAATCCTGAAATAAGGTCCTATGATGTGGTCACCTAAAATTCCTGCCCAAATATTCAGTTTTTGAGGTCGTTGGATATGAACTTGACGGTATAAATGTGGATTCGTATCACTTCAATATCGACAATTTTGCTGCTTCACCTGTCCATTTGAACTAAACGTATATTAATTCAAAAAATAAACTGAGGGACTTTCACAAAACTCGATACGTCTATCGAAATCATCTTCTTTCAACTCATGAACTAGTATAGTCTTATATGGATGAAATTTATACTTAGCAAGGATACTGAAAACATTTGTACGACTGTTTCCTGATTCTGGAGATAACTTATTGAAAGATTGCGAATTTTCCATTAATCCAACGTGCCCTAGAACTGCGGTACAAATAGCTTCATCGTTGACAACTCCTAAACGGTTATGCTTTTCACTGTTGACAGTTCTAGTTTCCATGAATTTGTTCAATAATTCCGAAACGTATTTGTGTCGTACATTTCTTCCTGAATGATTATCATTGAACATACGGGCAGCATCTCTAGCACTATTTCAATTCTGGTAGTACAAACTCACAATTTCAACCGTTCTCCAAGCGAATAAACCATTGCTTTTCAAGAATTTACAAAAGGAGAAACACCAATTGTAACTTCACCTGGTAGGTAATCGTTATTGTAGAGTGAAACAAATACAAAATGATAATATTATCGAATTCAAACTGAACTAGGTAAAATAAGACTTTTTTGAAGTATACTTCACAAAATCACCTTTAAAACCTAGTTAACAACGTGGCTTGTTTTCAACTCGAATAATTTTCAGCTCCCAAACTGTGAGTTTCAGACCATAACTACTACTACTTTATTGAAATTTGTTCATAATCATCGATTAAAAAAAATGGTGACAAGCTCTGGGGGTGCGACAGGGAAAGTTAGATCAAATGTGAATATGTCAAAATTTGCCCCCTGCATAAAAATGTTGGGGTTTTTTATTTTTCCTGAAAATAATTGTTTCAAAAGTTATTCAGGGTGGCTCCTTTTCAACTCAAATAATTTGTAGCTCCCGAACCATTAGCTTCAGACCATATGTTTCATACTTGAAATCTGCTCATCATGGAGCATCTGATAATGCGAAAAAATATAGATTGATCAACCATTTGAAAAAAAAATTGGTGACATGCTCTGGGGGTGCGATAGGGGAAGTAACTTCGAATGTGAATACGTCAAAATGTGTCTCCCTGTATACTATGGTTGACGTGTTTTTTTATTTTTTCTGCAAATCATTGTACCAAAAGTTATTCAGGGTGGCTCGTTTGTATATTCCTATACCACGTGATGTTATTAATATTTAGTGGCATTTGTGTTGTTGATGTTAACATTTTTCTGACTTGAGTTTTATCAATTGTTTCAATTGAAAGCTTCAGTAAATCTTCCCATCTATCTATCTATTTCTGTTGGGTTCTTTTTTTGTGTTTCAACTGTTTTAATCGAAGTGCTCCAGCAATATCAAGAGTATTATAAATACCAATACCACTATCATGATGCTTAATGATTCAGTAAATTACTTGATCTGTTGTTACATTATGTGTTGGTTTTTAATACATTTCAGGCAGCTTTTCATTAATTCTCATCTTCAGAAAATGTCGGTGATGTGAAGTTTACATGACTGCTTCATTTTTATTCATGTGTTTTCAAGGATAATTAATAACAGTGTTTTATCATTTAGTTGTTTTGAAATTTGATTTTATCAAAAATATAGCTCCATCGATATTCTCATTTTCAATCCATTGTTTATTGACCTTCATATTTCGTGATTATATGATTGTTTGATAGTCTTGAGGAAAAGTTTTGTCAAAGAGATTGAAAAATGGAATTTCTAGAATATACGGTAAAATCTTTATTGCAACTATCAGTGCTTGAGTGAATAAAATCCCAGATCCATTATCGAAGGATTTTTGAAATGATGAATATTTTCATTATTGAATGTAGTAGTTTCAAAAACTGGATGATTTGAAAGATAAAAAATCACTTAAGGATGTGGATGAAATTGATATTTATTTTCCAATGTATCTAAACCAATTGTTCTCAATTCAATTACTGAGTTCAGACATTCGACTTTTCAATAATTTTTACCAGCAAATCTAGGCAATAATTAGATCTCTACACTAACATTCACTATTCACATAAATCTGTAAATCGTAAAAAGCTAGTACGAAGCAGAAATTCCTCTCTTCGTCCCAAATTAACGAAAAGTCCTCACTTTCTTTTATATTCTGTGAAGATGTGTGATCATTGTTGATCGACAAAAAGAAATCCATTTTTACAGGTCAATCTTTCTCCATAGATATTTCTTTTATTTTTACCCATTTCCTTTGGGGCAATGTTCAAAATGTTCTCATCAATGGATCCTGTAACTCAATAATTTCGCAAGCAGTAAATACAATTTATTCTGATAGATGATTTTGATCTGTACAGGTATGTGATAACGATATTATCAAATCGATGACCCTTCTAATAACCACTTCAATATCAATTCTCAAAACAGCTTTTTTTTATAATTTAGTCCTTTTTCAGGTTAACTGCCATCACTTTCGTACCAGACGATGGATTCTTCAAATATTTACTATTTCGATATCAAATGAATACTTCTGGAATTCATGAGCGATATTACTTTTGATGAAACATAAAATACTGTAGTAGAATTGTTCCATTTCTTTCCGCTATTCAAAAGAAAATAAAATCCACCATCATGAGATATTCTCGCTGAAACAAAAGTAATTCAACAGTGTTTCTGCTCACTTCCACCTTTTTCCATCTGTTCACTATTTGACAACTGTGGACACAACACGGATATATTACCAACAGGCTAATAACATTCCAAGGCGAAATTCAACACGACATTATTGATTGCTTCTTTTTTCAGACCTTCATATTGCAACTCCAACATAGTACGGGTTCCAACAAGATATTTCAATTATAGCAGCCTATTCACACTGTTCCAGAAACAACTTTGGATCGTCGAATACGTGTCACTGTCACATTGATTCATGAGTCGGCAAATTCCGTGGCAGTTCTTAAAAGGAAAAAAAGAAGCTTTTATATTTTAGATCAAAACCACGATCTATGAAATGAAGTTTATATCCGTGAAAGTCTTGTTGAACATGTCTTTCTGAAAACAATTCCTGAATACCAGTGATATTTCAGTGTATATTTTTTCTAGTCCGTGGACAATATGATCTGTATTCCTTTCAAATATTGAATACTTTCATGAAATATATGGTGTTTTTTTTTTGAAAAATGAGAAAATACATACCTTTGTTGATTTAAGATCTGAAAATGAAATTGAGGGCTATCAAAAAAATATTCCTTGAGAAACATTATTTTGAGGACGAAATACAAGCAAGCACTACAGGAAAATACTCAATGGGCTCCTGTGCACGTTGGATTTGAATCACTGGAGATTAAATTCATTTGGAGAAACCTTTTCAGGAATTTCATTTCACATAAACGCAGTTCTCCAAATGAAAGAGTTATCAAATAGTGAAGTTCAAGGTGTACCTCGAACTTCAAAACAATGAGCAGCCACAGTTCGTCGCGTATTTCTGATAGGTACCGCCCTCGGTGGAATCAAATATCGAAGTCGCTTGAACATATTTCGCGAGAGGTTGTAAGTGATGTTCGTGTTTCCAATCAGGCAAATGGCTTTTTTGTGAATGAAATCCAGCAGCTTCAAACCAAAATGTTGTTATAGGACCAAACTGTGGTAACGTTAGTTACAATAGCAAATGGCAAATTCTATAAAATTCACACCTGGAAGCAATGTATAAGATCAATTTTTGGAGAGTTCATCCCATATGAATTGAAGTTAACCACTCTATCACCACGAAAGGCTTCTCATAACCCTTCTTCAAGAGTCATCATCATGGACCTCAATGTTTTTTAGAACATCGTAAAATTGATATAATTTGGATACGTGATGAAGAGTTGAAATAATAACAATTAAATGACTTGATGATAATCACCTCATTCCGTAGAAGTATCCATCTACATGGTGGTGCAGTAATATGCATCCATATCATGATGAATTCACCATATTACTGAATATCCAATTTAAAAATCATAGAACTGAAAAAAGGTTATCGTTTGCATTTATGAGAGTCCATGTGCCAAGGACTCCTGATGCACTACGCCACGGTGATCGAAAAAAATATTGAGCAAAACCCTGGAATTTGTTCGAACTTTGTGTGCTTTTTTAAACGGTTTCATTAAGTTCGCCCTGATTGTTTGTTTATGTCAAATTTAGTAATTGAAGGTTGCCTCCCTTCCTGATGACCCCTTCTAATATTTGGTACACACCTTTAGTTTTGATGACAACATAATTTCATGGATTCTTTCTTATTAGTCAGTGGGCTATGCTTGAAGACTGGCAATAAACAAATCTGAAGCAAATGAACTTCAAAACGTTCAAGTCACTCTCTATATACCTACACAGTAGGTTTAATGGAATGACGCCTATCAAAAAACAACTACTTCCTTGGCTAATACCACGAAGGGCGTGGAATTATATCCGACAGGCGTCAGTGCAGGAATCTTCACAGAAAATTTCCTGCATATGCAATTGGCAATACAACTGAAAGAGTCGACCTTCAATTATGGAACAGGCACACTTGCAGACCGGTTTCGGGCTTATTAGCCACTCATCAGTGCAAGATAGTGACCATCATCGACCTAAAGTCAATGATATTCCACAATTGAAAATCGGAATTTTTTCAGAGTATTTCATTCCTCTTCCGAAGCTGGAACGAACATCACAAAATGTCACTCCATCTAGTAAACGAGGTACTAACCAACTGCATATCGGTAATTTGCCCGATTCCTCTGAATAAGGAAGAAAAACTTTCTTATTAGTCAGTGGGCTATGCTTGAAGACTGGCAATAAACAAATCTAAAGCAAATGAACTTCAAAACGTTCAAGCCAGTCTCTATATACCTACACAGTAGGTTTAATGGACTGACGCCTATCAAAAAACAACTACTCCCCTGACTAATACCACGAAGGGCGTTGGATTATATCCGACAGGCGTCAGTGCAGGAATCTTCACAGAAAATTAGAAAATTTCCTGCATATGCAATTGGCAATACAACTGAAAGAGTCGACCTTCAATTATGGAACAGGCACACTTGTAAATCCAAGACGACCGCAGCTACAAAATGGCGGATTACATATTTTTCCACGACTACAACAATATGAATATCAAATAATAGGCTTGTCTAGTAGAATAGTAGTACACTAGTAGTTCTAGTAGAATAGTATTACAATTCGAAAAAGATGCAAATTCAAGATGGCCGCAGCTAGAAAATGGCGGATTACATATTACCTTGTAATACCGGGGCAGTTGATTAACCAGAATGAGAAGAATTTAGTAACAAACTCAAAAACTTTCAATTCGAAAATGAAATAAGTAAAATAAAAAATCATGTCGGAAGGTTTTATTTAAAAAAGATAATAATGATGTAGATTATGTACTAATAACTGAAAAAAAAAGATCGGAAGGTCCTAGGTAGCAGTCATCACACCACTCTCCTTAGCAATCTACGGTTTGATCAGATAGAAAATAATAAAATCCTTGGGCGTAGTATTTACATATTCACTCAATACATATATTGCTGAGGAGAGTGATGCGATGACTACTACCTAAGACCCTCCGGATTATTTTTCAGTTTTCAGTACAATATCTACATCAATATTACCTTTCTTTTTCTCCATAAAATGGTTCAATATGAAATAATGTTTCCACTTATTTCATTTTCAAGCTTTTATTTTCTAATTTTGTTACTCAATTCTTCTCATTCGGTTCAGTTCATTTAATGCCTCGGTATTACAAGGTAATATTCAATCCGTCATTTTGTAGCTGTAGTGTACTTCTATTCTACTAGTCAAGCCCTGTCAATAAATACCCATAATGAGGTAGTTGTGAAAAAATATGTAATCCGCCATTTTGTAGTTGCGGCCCTCTTCAATTTGCATCTTCTTCAAAGTGTACTTCTATTCTACTAGTCAAGCCCTGTCAATTAATTGATATCCATATTGGGGTAGTTGTGACAAAATATGCAACTCTTTTTGATGTTATAGCCATATACCCGTGATTCGTCACCAGTTATGGTATTTTGAGACAAATTTGAATCATCATTAGAGTAATTCAACAATTCCTGAGTGACTCTCATTCGACAGTTTCATTGATGAAAATTCAGCAATTTTGGAACGTATTTAGCTGCAACACGCTTCATACCCAAAATTTCCAAAGTTTGGTTGGCATGAGCCAACCAAAATGCCGAAATCCTCAGCAACTTCTCTAATAGTGATTCAACGTTTCTTTATGAACAATTTGTTTCAGCTTCTCAACATTTTCATCAGATGTTGATGTACTGGAGAGTACAATCACTGTATGCCACTGTCATCATTTCAAGAGTTTTCGAACACTCAATCTAATTGTGATGCACTATTTGAAACCTTTGTTGTAGTAATGAATATTACTGGAGTTTCTTCTCAACACCATACCGTTATTTTAACACCTCGACACGTGTTTCGATTACTCAGTGATCATCTTCAAGGGGAAGATCAAACTGATCTTCCTCTTGAAGACGATCACTTGGTGACCAACACATGTCGAGGTGTTAAAATGACGGTTTGGTTTATGCTTCTCACCAACAAAATGAACATGATAAACAGCTGAAACTGTGAATATATGTTTGAGACGAGTGTACCAAGTTCGAAAATTGGAAAAACCGCTGATGGAAAGTACATAGCGTGCGAACATTCGCCTTTTATTTTTTGAAAAACCCACTAAATTTTATCATGATTCCCTGAATACATTATTCGAAAAATATACAAACTACGATTTATTCTTTTGTGGTTTTGATGTTCCTACTAAAAATTTGATCCATTTTCAGAATATTCTATCTCTTGGAATATTTTGCGATCTGTAAAGAATCTTCTATTGTGTTAATCAAATTAGAGTATTATAGTACAAGGAGCGTCCCGCTGGAATGGTTCGAGAGCTATCTTTTTCAGCAAAAGATGTTATTCAAATATCATCTGAAAAAAATATTGCAGCATCATCCTTTTTATATTATCGAAGAATTTCTCCAATGTGTCTTTCAATCTACGTTTTCCCCTATCCATAACAAAATACTTATACAAGGTTCGTCCATATTTTATGAAAACATCAAGATAGCCTCAAAACATAGTTTGAGTCATGTATTAATAATGGTAACTTCATTGGCGAAACACGCGTCAAGAAACATTCAATTGTAGAAAAAGTGAATTCAGTAGACATATTTGATTAAACGACCCCATTTCACGATGAAATATTGAGGTAATACATGATTTTGATATAGTCATGATAAATCATAAATATTTATATAACTCATAAATACTGAATTTCAAGAGATAGAGATACATTTCATGAAGAAAATGGAAAAGTTTATACTCAAATGAATGAATGAATGAAATGAAAAAGTTTACAACTCATTTCATTATACTATTAATAGTTCCGGAGATATTGGAGATTGTTTAAATCTGATATCAAATGATGAAGTTCCCATTGGAATATGTTTAGCGATTACTCTTTACTATGAAAAGTCTATTAACAATATTCATTTGCTCCAGTTGATGAGCAGATATACCTCGTATGTTCCTATATTATAAATGAAACATGAAATGTCGCTTTTTTCTACATGTTCAACTCGAGATGAAGCGGTGGTAGTATAATCGATAAATAGAAACAGCTCACATTTTATTGTGGAAGAATCCATGATCTTCGTATCGAAATGAGTCGAAAATAATTCAAATATGATTTTCATAAAAGAATATTGATTAATATGTACAATTTTCCATTGTAGTAGCGCTCCCATCGCGGACAAAATGAAAATCAATCATTTTCACAGAAACCCTAAATGCCTCTCACCGAAAGTGAAGCTGAATAGGCCATTCGACCAGATAGAAATTTAACATGAGTTCGGCATACCAGGAAGTTCCTACCATTGTCATGAAGTACAAGGAAACTTTTAATGGACCATCAATTATCCGAATTGAATTGTTTGGCGACCTGAGCTATTGTAAGCATATGCGACGATCATTCAATATGTTTCACGATAGATTGAGTTATGCTCATAGGCGGAAAAAGGTCACGAGTGAGGGGCCGAATTCATAAAAGGTGCCTCAAAAGTGGAATATTAAAATCAATGAAATGATAGAAAACTACTACTCCATCTTGATACAAAAAAAAGGATGAGGGAATCTTTCAAAGAAAGGAAAAAAGTAATCAATTTGAAAATGAGTAACTCTATACATGGATGTGTAGAACATGCAAAGAAGTAACTTTCAGACACAAACTGAAAGAAAATCCTCCTGAAACAGACAACAATAATATTATAGAAAATACAAATGGGTACAAAAAATTACTTATTGATCTAAATGAGGTTGTCAAACACTTATAGCCTTCATTTCAGTATGTCGTCCTCCACGTTCAATACAAATTATGGACCTTCTACTAACATCTATAACAGCATTTTCAATAAATCGGGGATTTATATTTGCACAGCACTCGCGAATGGTATTTTCCAGATGTTGTATGTCAGTAAATGGTCTACTTCGGTACACTTTTTGTTTCAGGTGACCCCACAAAAAAAGTCTAAAGGCATCAAGTCGGGTGATTTAGGTGGCCAATAATGTTCCCAGTTACGTCCAATAACTTTGCCTATGAACATTTGTTGGAGGGACTGTTTTACAGCAACCGTGTGCGTGATGCGCCATCAAGCTGATACCATAGGTCGTATTCAATATTTAAAGGCATATTATCTAAAACTTCACTAACCTCATTATTTAAAAGGTTGGGATAACCGACGGATGATGAATTTTCCCTAAAGAAAAATGGTCCAATTATTTGGTCGTTGAGTAGTTTTAAAGGAATACTGATTACCTACCACATTCAATGGTGAAATCGGGATTTTCTTGGGCCCAACATCGGCAATTTTGAGACCTTGCCGTTCCATTTGAAGAGAACGTTGCCTAAAATTATATACGGAAACTTTACATTCCCTTCTCTCTCTCCTTGAAACCAGAATGAAAACCCCAAACGGACATCAAAATCTCGTTCTTTTAATGTGTTAATGAATTATGGCTTGTAAGGCCAAAATGTATTCTTTAATAAAAATTTTCTAACACTTTCTCTTTCGAAATCGGTATTATTTATAATATCAGTTATGCTCCTTTGCCCGTGTTCAATAACTTTTCAACAAATGTTAAGTTGGGCCTCCTCATAATATTTACTTGGAGTGTGCTTTTTTTTAAATTGATTTGCTACGGATCCTGTTTCTCTGAATTTTGACATTATCCTTGACACAGTAGTATGTTGAACATACTATTTCTATTCATTCCTGAAGAGACAACATTATTGCAACGATAACTGTTAAAAATTTGACAAGTAAATCAACAACTTGACACTACCATAGCATGCATTTTGTTTGTCAAGAACTACCCAAAAATTTTATTCAACGCGATTAAGCATCCTTAGCATCCCCCAGTTAGTGTTTTTAATAATCTGTAAATAATGAATATTGAAATTTTAATGTTATTTCATCTCCAGTAATTTTATACTTATTGCAGTTTTTGAGTTGTGTCTGCTCTTTCAGAATTGAAGGTACTGACGTTTTCAAGTGATTGAAATTTTGCACCTGTCATGTTAAAATTTTCATAGCACATTTTTAATTTCTCTCTAAAAATGTCCGTATAAGTAAAAATTTATCAGAAAAGTTGAACTTCATGATGAGTTTGTTATGTATACATGAATTGATGATAATTAACCGAACTTGTTTTTTAAAATAAAGGGGATATCTGTCAAAAATAAGCAAAACGTTAACTTTATCCTAGTTGCGTAAAATTTGGCCGTAGACTCAACTTTTTCAAGTAACTTTTTGTTAAATTCCATCTAGAAATGCACTTTTTCAATTTTCTTCAAAAATAAAGTTGAATTTGACAAACACTGAACGTCAGTGGGTCGCAGTTGGCCGCATCATTTTAAGTTTAATTCAAAGCACAAACAAGTGCCGAAGTTAAACTTCATTGAAACTTTTCGAAAAAAAAGTTTCCCATATGGTGCGCACTTTAATG
>NW_019292786.1:17461-45883 GCF_000500325.1 Leptinotarsa decemlineata
GGAGATTGTGTGTGTGTGTGTGTGTACATTTGTGTATATGTATTGTATATGCATGTGTATATGTGTATATATAGTTTTGTTTTTCTTTTTTTTGGCCTAAGATGAAAAACAGAGGTTGCATCTTTCGATGCAATCAACTGATTTTCAGCCTTTTCTGTTTCAGTTTCACATTTATTTATTGTATCATTCTAGGAATGAAGGCCTATTAATATTATTATTATTACTTTCATTCTCAATAGCAGACATCGATGTTTTGGAATGGGACACTTGTCTTATTGCCTCTTCAGCGCCAATCTGGATTACAAGATAAAGCATTCAATCCATTCAAGAATCCCGACATTATGTCACGAATGAGTTGAATCTACGTACTGTCATCGATGACAGTAGGTATCTATTGACAATTGTTCGTTTTTGTGAGATCCAATTCCAGCCATAGGAATCTTGTCTTCAGAAGATTCCCAAATATTTTTATATGAAGATGGAGAAGTAGAAATATACCCTGAAAATATACCCTATTCTAACGTCTTCATGAACAAATTGAATAGAGCGATAGAGCAGAAAACGGTTACAATTGAAATCAAAAATAAAAACACTGGAAAGAAAAAATGGATAACGCCTGAACTTATCGAAAAAATCGAGGAGAAAAATAAGAAATATAAAGAAATGATGAATAATCCAAATGATACAATAATGAAGAGATAATATTCTTCACTCAAAAAGAACTTAGAGAAGCTGTTGAAGTTGGCAAAGAAAAACTATTCCCAAAAACTAATTATTGATTCCCATAATGATTCTAAAGCACTCTGGGAATGTGTACATGAAATGTGCAATAAAACCAAATCAGAAACGGCAATACCGAATATTAAATTAACCAATGGTACACTTACAAAAAACACACTGGAAAAATGCAATGCATTCAACGAATATTATACAAATCTTAGTCAAACTTATGCAAGCAAAATTGTTGAACCCATCAATTATAAAGAAAGAACAAATAAGTTAAAAAATTCTATGATTCTTTTTGATACAGATGAATGTGAAGTACTTGACGTGATAATGCAACTGAAAAATAAAAAATCGCCTGGCTATGATGGCATCAAATCAGAGACATTAAAAAAAATTGTTAACGGAATTGAAACTCCTTTGGCTTTTTTAATCAACAAATGTTTTGAGACAAGATGTTTTCCACACATATTTGAAATTGGCATAATAAAACCTTTATATAAAAAAGGAAACAAAACTGACATGATCAGCTACAGACCGATAACACTAATATCTAATATAGCGGAAATCATTGAAAGAATGCTAAAAACACGTCTAATCCAATTCACTAATAAATACAAACTGATTGCTGATAATCAGTATGGTTTCAGAGAAGGAAAGTGAACGGAAGATGCAATTCAAGCACTTACATCCTATATATACAAAACACTAGATAAAAAAACTCCGGCAATGTGCATCTTCGTTGATCTTTCGAAAGCATTCGATACGGTAAGTCACTCCAAACTTTTGGAAAAATTACTAAATTGTGGGATTCGTGGAAGAACTCACAATATTTTTGAAAGCTATTTGAATAATCGTGAACAAAGAGTAAGCATTGAAGGTGAAATAAGTCAACCCAAAATAGTTACTTACGGAGTTCCACAGGGTACCGTCTTGGGTCCCATATTTATTTGAATGACTTACTACGTCTTGAAGCAAAGGTCAAGTATTGAGTTTTGCTGATGATACAGCTATTTTGTACAAAAATACTTCATGGAAACAGTTAAAATTATCTGCGGAATCAGCTTTCTTGGAAATTGAAAAATGGTTTCGACACAACAAACTGACAATAAATTTCGAAAAAACTAAATACCTACCCTTTACGTCCTACTCTAGCAGTCTACCAAACATGGGTCCTTTGCACATCGGACAAAATTATGTGATACCAGAAACAGAATCGATAAAATACTTAGAAATTGTTCTTGATAGACATCTACGATGGGACATTCACGTTGAAAATATTGTCACAAAATTGAGAGGTACACTGGCCAAAATCAAATACTTGAGGAACATCTTAGACACCAAATATCTGAAAATTCTCTACCATAATTTTGTAGAATCACAAATATCATATGGGATAATAGGGTGGGGAGGGGTGAATGACTGCTACTTGAACAACCTTGAGACAATACAGAAATGGATAATCAAAATTAAGTTCTGCCTCTCAGGAAAGACCCGATCCACCGGATCAGGCCCCGAGGTAGGTCGAGCGCGTTTAGCTTGTGTATAAGGCCTTCGTGCCATACACGGTCGAAGGCCTTTGAGATGTCTAAAAGTACAATATGCACTTTTTTATTGTTATTCAGCTCGCTGATGGTATTCTCGACCAATCTTAGAGCCTGTAGTTCAGTGGAGTGATCTCTCCTGAAGCCGAATTGTTCGTTAGGCAGAACATTTCGGTCCTCAACTTCTTCGTTGAGTCTTTGCAGAACAACTCTTTCAGCCAGCTTAGCCGCCGACGAGAGTAGACTGATCGGGCGATAGTTCTGCGGGAACAGCAGGTTCTGACCCTGTTTCGGGAGCATGACGACGATCGCATGCTTCCACCTTCTAGGGAAGTGTCTGAGGGCCAACGAACTGTTGATTAGACTTAACAAAAATTCAACGCAGTTTTCCGGGAGTCTCTTCAACAACCTGTTGGTTATTGAATCGGCCCCCGGAGCTTTCTTGGCCTTTGCAGCCTTGATGTGACCCTTCAGCTCCTCCATAGAAGCCGAACGGATGTCGTCGTCGTCATCTTCCCTGAGAAGTCGGTGAACCCGGTCTTCCAGCAGCATATCGCGATCGATGTCGTCATCGTCGTCAACGTTAAGTTGAAACTGACGTTCCATCGTGTCTGCAAAGGCTAACGCCTTGTCGGCGGGGGAGTAGCACACTCCGCGCTCTCCGTGAATGGGTGAGAGAGCAGTCTTCTTCCCCCTGAGCCTACGAGTGACTCGCCAAAGCTCGTCACACCCAGGTTCGAAGGATTACAAGAGCTCTTCTCACCTTTCGTTTCGATGCTCATTGATGGCCTGTTTGACTCGATTGGCCATCCTGTTCGCCGCTGTTTTGTCCCCTGGGAAAAGGGTTCACTGATAGAGCATTCTCAGGCGATTTCTCTCTCGTATCAAGGCTTTGATACGAGGGGGAAACTCGTTGTAGCTCTTCAGCGGACACTCCTCCCTTGAGGTGGCCGCTCGAAACGCATCATTCACAGAAAGCTCGAAACGCTCAACTGCCGCGTCGAGTTCGTCGGGAGAGTCGAGTACCTCAGGAGGGGCGCGCATCTCTTCGAGCTGGGCTGTGAAGACATCCCAGTCCGTCTTAGATCTCACGCGATACTCAGGGGGAGGAAGATCATCGCCCAGTACCAGGATTACTGGATTATGATCAGAATCCAGTTCCGACAGAACGTAAATTTCGCTAGTCAAGAGGACGTTTCTGAGAAGCGCAATGTCTAGTACGTCAGGCCTAGTCTGCCCGCGATAGTACGTAGGCTCATCTGGTCCCAGCACAAGATATTCATATCTGTCAACATGCGCATGGAGCGCTTGGCCGTTTCGATTTGTGGATCTGCTCCAAGGTCTGTGCTTGGCATTGAAGTCGCCAGCAGCAATTGTCGAAATGTTGCTTCCCATCAGCAGTTCATCCAGAGATTCTGGGAATAGACGAATGTTCGGAGGGTTGTTAACCGAGATTATCCTGTGACAACCCCTTCTCAGTTGAATTTCGACCCCCACGGCCTCAGTACCGTGCAATCGAGCACTGTCAATGCCGTATTGGACACACTGCAGGGATCGTTTGACAAAAATGCCAACTCCCCCTCCAGCACGTCCAACATGTTCTCTGTGAAAGAATCTGTAGTTTGGAATGACAATAGATTCGTTCCTTAGATGTGTCTCTTGGACTAGAGCCACATCTATGTTGTTCTCGATTAGGAAATTCTCGAAGTCCAGCTTCTTTGAACGAATGCCATTAGCATTCCAAAAAACTATCTTCAGAGATCTAGGCAACGTTGGTTGTCTAGACATTGGCAGTTCCGGTCATCACGCTTGTATTCACCGTGAACATTGTCTGTAACACGGGGAATTTAACAAATAACTTTTTCATCTGGTCCAGTACGGCACAGATGTCTGAAACCCCCTGAGGCTGAGGTGAGGGTTCAGGTCGAGGGGAGGTGGGCTTTGCAGAAGTACTTGCAGAAGTACCTGCGCCCTTGGATGCAGCTTTTGCAAAGCTGACCCCCTCCTGGACGCGTCCAGACCCCGCAGGTCTCCCTGAGGAGGCTGGTTTCCAGGTTGTAGTCTGCCCCTTTTTTTGTACCTTCGGGTACGCGGAGCAGCCGCGGTAGTTGGCTGTGTGAGCCCCCTTGCAGTTGTTGCACTTCAGGGGGTCAGTTTTAGCCTTTTTGCAGGCACTAGTTAAGTGCCTGCCAGCGCATTTTACGCAGATGGGCACTGCCAAGCAGTTGCGTTGGCAGTGTCCAAAGCGCTGACATCGGTGGCATTGACCCACCGAAGTTTTTGCGTGCTGGGGTTCGACCTGAACCTTCACGCTTAAGAGGTCTTTGACCTCAAAAATATGCTTCTGGTCCCTGTCTACCAAGACGAGGACCAGAGGCATAGGTTTGCCAGCGCGCTTCATGCGCGTGACGCTGGTGAGGTCAAAGCCCTTTGCTTCGAGCTCCTCACGCACATCAGTGACTGCCAAGTGCTCTGGCACTCCCCTGATAACGGCACGTAATTGCCGCTCTTCGGGGAGCGAGTAAGTATGGTGAGGGATTTTTTCCCTCACCAAAAGCCTTGCCAGACGCCGATAGTCGTCAGGAGACTCCGGCTGGACTTTAATCCCGTCATGCAGGTTGACGGCTTTCGAGAACTTGATGTTCTCTTTAGTCGTCAGTTTCAACAGCGGTACCCATTTGTCCTGTCGGACAACAATGGGTGGAATTCTAGCCTTTGAAGCTGAAGACGGGATGTCTTGCTTCAGAGGGGTAGGGGGGGTGGGTTCCTCATCATGTAGAGTTCTGACAGTGTTTTCTGATTTTTCGGAGGCACTGTCAGTTGAATCTTTGACATTTGTGTCCATCTCTGCATCGCCAGTACTTGGTTTGCTCGAAGTGGCCACCTCGTTAGCCTGATCTTTGGCTATTTGATGAGAGGAGGTCTCGGATTCTGAATAATATTTCCGAGCCTCGTCTCTGACGTTGTCCAAAGCCGCTTTCTTTTTCAGCTTTTTCAGCTTCTTTTTCGCTGGCTTTGGTTGATCTTTTATAAATTTTTTAGTCCATTCGTCAATTCGACGCCTCGAGACGTCAGGCAGCGGTGGAAAGCCGTCGTTTAGTCGCCTCTTTTTGGAGGCGGAGGAAGCGAAGGAAAGTACGCTCATGTTGTCATTGTCGGCGTCACTGAACTCGCGTTCGGAGAAATAGTCACGGGTAGGCGGAGCATTAGCCACTCCCTGTTCGCGGTCCGCCAACACGTGGCGGTCGTTCCCAGGGCTTGGCAATGCTTTGCCAAGCAAGTCCGACTGGGTCAGACCAAGAGCCGAGATCAGTTGGCTTATAAAGCCAATAATCTCGCCCTTCTCCTTCCCAGCCAGGCTGCAAAGCAGTTCCTCCATACTGCCGTAACTTTGAAACACTGTATTGAAACAACCAGTAGCTCTGAGCACCAAGAAAGTAACGGAAAAGAAATATTTAAACGTACTCACCAGAAACGTTTTCGCTTACGCAAAACAACAGAACTCACGAACTACACTGAGCCAGAAACACTACAGCACGGCTGGTCATTCACTGAGAAATCCGCAAAAACAAGCTATATCACTAAGACACGTCTGCACTCTTCGAAGGTCAGCAATCGAATCTTAAGCGACAGACTCTACAAGGAATCTGGAGTACTTGATGCACGTCAACTATTTTGTTCGAGTATATTTGATAATATAAGAAAAAAAATTTCATTAGAAGTAGTGATCCATTCTCATCATATTAGAAATAGAAATATGCGCATAATCACACCTAGATGTGAAAAAACTATAGGACAAAAAAATGCTTCTTATCTGGGACCGCGCCTTCACCAAATCATACCAGAAACAATAAAGAATATTAACAGCTTAAAAATGTTAAAGAAAAAATAAAAGGTTGGATATTTTAAAGATTTTGTGAATCAAAATATTCCCAGATAGTATGTAATAACATTATAATCTGCAGGCACAATGTGTGTACACGTGTGCGTACGCATATATACCCGTTTATGTGTGTGTATATGTATAAATGTCTATAAGTTCAAATATATCTCGAATTTGTTTCTGCACCTATATGTTTATATGAATATTCGTGTGTATATGTATATGAGTGTTTTTAGTGTTATTATATATGTACTAGAACTGGAATTTTGTTACCCGATTAAGACTTCTACCATATATTGACTTAAGTGAACCCGATTGTGACACAATTTTATAATATACTTGTGTATGTAAATATGTATATGTGTGTACTTATATATGTATATGTACATGTGTATATGTATGTATATATATAACTGAACTATTAAATGAAGTATCGAAATGTCAGAACATATCCATGCTAATATTTGTTGATGAGTGTATATAATAATTGCTGCTTCATGTATTTTTCTGTTTTGTTTTTTATCATTATTAGCTTCAGCATGGCCATAACGCAATATTCATATTGCTTCCGTGTTGCCGCTGTTTATTCACATTTGTACTTTATTATGTAAAACTTTTCTTTTTTTCTGCGAATAAACATTATTATTATCATTATTATTCGAATTGTCCACAAGTCTGTATTTTCAAATACTGGAATATTTTTGAAGCCAAACACAAAACGTTTCTGGCCAACTATAGTTTTCACGATACAGCAATATATTTGAATCGAAAATTCAATGTTTATATTCAAGAGTTATTATTCTGGCTGATTTTTTTTTCATTGGTTTCCTATAGCTATACATAACTTCATTCATGTCTGTGATGAGTTTTTCCTAATAATTTTAATTTCCGTTTTTTTTTAAGGTTATGTATTATCTATGCACTGATGAAGAAGTGAAAGACTAAAAACATATCTGTAGGTGACAACTTGATTCTTTTGAGACTGTTTTTTTTTTCGACAAAAAAAAATCTTATGGATGAGATAGAACTAACTGGTGGAATAGCACGTTTCGCTATTTTCGTTGACATACCAATGAAACAAATTCAAGCTACAAAATAGCGAATTTCATATTTTTTTCACAACTACCTCAATATGAGCATCAAATGACAGGGCTTGACTAGTAGACCAGTCGTACACTTTGGGAAAGATGCAAATTCAAGTTGACGGCAGCCAAAAAATGGCAAATTACATATTTCTCACAACTAACTCAATATGGATATCAAATGACAGGGCTTGACTAGAAGAGTAGTAGTACACTTTGAAAAAGATGCAAATTCAAGACGACAGCAGTTATGAAATGGATAATTACATATTTCTTCACGACTACCTGAATATGGGTACCAATAAATGAAAACTAGTATAGTAGAAGTACACTTTTGGATAGATGCAAATTCAAGATGACGGTAGCCACAAAACGGCAAATTACATATTTGTCCACAACTTCCTCAATATTACTAGTAAAATAGTCGTACACTTTGAAAAAGATGCAAATTCAAGATAGCTGCACCTACCAAATGGTGAATCTCATATTTTTTACGACTACCTCAATACGACTATCAAATGAGAGGGTTTGACTAGTAGAGAAAAAAGCAAATTCAAGATGACGGTAGCTATAAAATGGCGAATCACATATTTTTCCACAACTTCCTCAATATGGGTGTCAACTGACAGGGCTTGACAAATAAAATAGTAGTCGTTTTGAGAAAGATGCAAATTGAAAATGGTCGCAGCTACAAAATGGCAAATTACAATTTTTTTACAACTACCTAGATATGCATGTCAAATGACAGGGATTTGGAAATATGTAAATTCAAGATGGTGTCAGGAACAAAATGGAGAGTATTGAAATGAACAAATTCAAAAACTCTCAATATTTCATGAACGATCAAACTGAGTTGAATAATTCGCCATTATTGAAATCGTTCATTTCCAGGTGAAAATAGTATATTTACGGTATTTTCGAAAAATTTATTCACATAGTTAATGAATTGATACTTGACCTCTTCAGGTAGACTCATTCATTAGAGAGTAGACATACAAGTAAGTGATATGTTGAAGTATAAAATAGTTTCAATTCAGAAGGAACTTTTATGTCACGCTAGAGGAAGCTATTGTATAACGAAACACGTGTCGCGGTTTTTCTAAAACACTTCATAGTGAAAATTATACAATAAACTGTATCAGTTAGTAAGAATAGAATGAGAAGAAAGAGAAAAATTGAGTGACAAAATTATAAAATAAAAGCTTGAAAGTAAAATAAGTAAAGAAATTGTTTTATATTTACCATTTTATTGATAAAAAAAATGAAATAGATAATGAACTGAAAAGTGAAAAATTATCCGGAAGGTCCTAGGTAGCAGTCATCACACCAGTCTCCTCAGCAATCTACGGTATTTATTAGACAAAAACAAATGAAATTGTTGGGCGAAGTATTTACATATTTACTACGCCCAACAATTTTATCATTTTTTCATCTGATCAATACCGTAGACTGCTGAGGAGAGTGGTGTAATGACGTAATTACTACCATCTGAGATCTTCCGAATTATTTTTCAGTTATTGGTATATACTCTAGATCATAACTTTTTTTCAATGAAACTGTTTGACATAAAAACATTTTGTACTCATTTCATTCAAATAATATTCAAATTTGGAAAAATGCGGGGAGAAATAATGACAAACATACAGAAATTTCACAGGGATGAAGTACATAAAAGCATAGACTGGATAGCATAACGAAAATTTTGGTTTTATATTTCACCTGGTAAAAAAGATTGAATATTTGATAAATCAATGAATAACTAGCGCTTTGACATGTTGTTTTCAGGAAAATAATAACAGCTTAATTCTGCTATATTTTCCGCAATTGTTTTGAAAATGTTTTCACTGTAAGAACATTGTTATAAATTTCATCTACGTTGAAATGGTCACAAATAAAAAAAATCCATTGATAACTCAACATGTCGTTTTGCCTCAATGTCTAATATACCTTCTGACGTCACAAATATTTGTGTCTGTTGAAATTCTTTCGTTTCCGAAATTGTTGTATACTGATAATATTCTGCAAATGTGATATTCGACGAAGTGACCTAGTGGTGGGAATTGCCATTTGAATGAAATAGTTTTGTCTCTTCTACTGACAAATAATTGTGAAGTTTTTGTAAGAGTTGAATGGCTCGCATTTTAAAAATATCCAAAAGGTGCTGATGAAGAGTTGAAGACAAGCGTTTTTACCTACCTATGAGAGTAATATTAGTGTAAATCGCTATTCATATTAGGAAGTGGCTATTTCGGTTGGACATCTGTGCACAAGCATGATCCACTCATCTCTAGAAAAAGTTTCATAATTGTGATATTTGAATTTTCTTTCTCCTTCTGTGAATTTTTCGGTTTCTATACATTGGTGGAGGAGTAGAAAACCCAACAGGACTTTGTCCCAAAAAACCAATCTCTCCTGAAAATATTACCTTTTTAATCAGTGAATAATTTGATGAGCGGGTATATTATTCACCACTTTGATAATTTTGTTCAATGAATTTTTGGAACCAGCTACAAAGCGTCGGTGAATTTATCGACTCATGCGGGCTATGAATTATCTGGATTCATCGGTTCGATTCAAAAGTCGTTCAACATTACCGAAACTACATTATCCCACATCAGCTCAACTGGGCTTGATTGTTGAAAAAGGGCCACTCGGTTGCGGCAAACTGAAAGCATTTTCTGTATAGGTTTGTTTCATTTTAGGGGATAGCTGGCACTGGAATGTGAAAAAAGAGAAAAAGAAATTGGAGAGTTTTGTCGAAACTGCTGTAACGCCACTACAATATTGAAATTGCTGAGTGGACCAGAAAGCATGATTCAGAATCGAATGTTTTTTTGATAGGAAATTGTAAAAAAGGTTTGCTCAATTGTCGATAGACCAATCCTCATAGTTGAGAAATCGGTGACCGAGCTATCGTGATGGTGGGTGTGTAAAATCGATCCAGGTCGCTTTGTGAAGAGTACTTGGATAATAAACTATGTTTTTTCCAACTATGCTACGAAATTTCAGATGGTGATTCGTTAGGTAGTTTGAAAAAAAGTTTTCATGAACATATGCGCAGAGTTGTTTCGTTTCTGAGACACAGGGCGTTGGAATTTAAAACAAAACTACAACTTTTCCGTGGCTTGTATTTTTCCATATCAAGCTTTGTTCTTGAGTGCAAAAAATCACTTTTAAAAGATATCCCTAGTCAACATGAAATAAAAACCAGAAGTGAATAATGAACAATTTGGACTTCGAAGTAAATGGGCAAAATTTCCACCTTCTCATAAACTACATGACCGCAATCGATTCGTCATTGATAATCTGTCTCGTTCAAAAATACCTGGTGTATTCCTTACCACATTGCAATTGTCGATTCCTTAAGTCATTTACATCTCGTACAGGAGTTTTATAAGCAAGAGCCTTCCGACGACTCCATAAATGGAAATATAGAGGATTCATATCAGGACTGTGAGCTGGCTAATTTTGAGGTTCTGTGCTTCCAATCAAGTGATTAGGGTAGGTGAAATCGAGATACTAACGAGCAAGAACACTAGCATGAGCCCCGTCATGCATAAACCACATGTTGCCTTCTACTTGTACTACGGTACTTGTACCGTCACTCCTTTCAATAAAATGAGTAAATGATTTGCGTGTAGAATCCCCCTGTGAATATTGCTAGTAGAAAAACTGGCCAGTTAGGTAGTCACCGATGACTGCTACCCAAAAAATTATGTTGCTGAAAATGACTTTCTCTAATAACGTCGGGAATTTCGTCGGCCCATAAATTGTCATTGGGGAAGTTCATAAAAGGATCTCGTGAGAAATTTGTTCCTTCCGTATACGGAATATTTGGTTGAAAATTATTATTGTGTGTTATCGTATGAATCAATCATCTGCCAAATAGGAATAGGAATAGGAAATAGGAATCTTGGGTGAAAATTCCAAAGCAGTAGAGCTCGGACCCGCTGTATGTGATATGGGTAGAGGAGGTTTCTTTTCAGAACTGTTCATACAGTTTTTGAGTTGAGTACAACTTTCCTGGTACTATTTGAGGGGTCTTTTTCTAAGGTATCAAGTATAGCTTCTTCTAGTTCTTACGACATCACAGTTTCCGGTCTTCTATCACCTACATTTCGATTGAAACTCCCAGTTTCACATAATCTTACATGTAGCATTCTGAATGCTACATGGGATTACTCTATTGAGATACCTGCCTTGTCAATTTTCCGTGCTTCTTTCGCATTTTCATTTACTAATCCATTAATAAAGTGCATTTCATCCATGTCAGCTTCAGTAAAATTATTCATGATGGCATCAATTCTAATTGATGACTCTGACTTTCACTTATATGAGAACACTATCACTGGTCACCAAAGCAGATGTTCGTGATACACAAAGTGGCTTCAATTTTCTTTCTCGAAAACGAAGCTAGATATGAATAAAACATAAGCGATGAAAAACTTGTATTTTCAGTTTATTGATCTGAAAAAATAAAAAAACTACAAATCAGTAGCATTTTTTTCTCAACATTGGCTGTGGTGCTCACTGAAACGCCACTGGACCTAATAATTTTAATATAGTTCTGGCTAAGTAAGCACCCTATCACTTCAAATAACTGTAGCAACCTAATCTCAACCTTATCGTTGTAAGGATATTCATGATATTTTATAAATGCGTTTTTTTCCTATACTTCAACGCCTTGTAACTCCGGGCGTATGTGCATAGGAACTTTTTTTGACAACAACGAATCACTCTCTGTAGTTTCGTACCGTAGTTAAAAACACCCTGTATAATGTGTCACATACAGTGTGTCAATTCACAAACGTTTTATCCTTTATATTTCGGCTTCTATAAAAAATCTGAGAATATGCAGAAACACGTCAAACTTTTTCAAGCAAGACATTTTGTAAGCCAGTTTTCAATTAAATTATATCAACCCTCCACGAAAGCAGACGCAATCGCTGGAATATCAGCGATATAGTCGTTCAGCTACCTTTCTTGTTGGCAACTCGCGAAAAATCTGGTGAAAACTGTAAACAACTGTAGGTATAAAAACCAACACAATCACTTCATCAAATCATGTTGGAAAACTGTTCAAAGTATTTTTGGTGAAATTTCAGATAAAATGCTTCCTTTAATCGAAAAAAAAAATTGGGTACGTATTTCTACATGTAGATTACAATATCACCTTCATATTCTACTTCACCTTCTCTAATACATTTCAGTTTGATAATGAAAATTTTTCTCACAAGAAATTTGATACTATTTTGGATTGCTCTATATTACGTTTTCAAGATTGAATTCATATTTGGAATCTCTGAATCCTATCATCAATTCAGCCTTTCATAAAGTATTTTTCAAATCATCTAAAGAAACAATTCGTTCAGGCCAGTCTCAAATTCCTACACTGTAGGTTGATGGAGTGACACCTATCAAAAAAAAAACTACTTCCCTGGCTAATAACACGAAGGGCGTTGGATTATATCCGACAACCCAACTAGCAATTTCGTATTTTATAATAGTTGCGGAAACGTTTCGGAGAAACAAATTATAAAACTACATTTCTCCCAGGAATGTTTTTAATGTGTTTATAAAACTGCTATACATAGGAAATTGGCACCGTTTTATAACACATTATTGTCATTATCAATATTTTGTAAGGCCTTTTACAAACACTAGAAAATAGTTTTATAAACATTTTGGCAGTTACTATAAAATTTTTCTAACACTGTTAAAAAGTAGTTTTGTAAAGATTTCCCTTACTGCCCTTTTGCAACATATTCAAGCGATACTTATAAAATAATCAGAAGACAGTTTTAAAAGAGTTTTTTAGTAGTTCCAAGTAGGCGTTATAAAATATAATACAGCCAAAAACGATAACAGCGAAGTAGAAAAGTATTAAAAATGTTTTCTTGAAGACGCAAGAAGTAATTTCGTATTGGACACTAGGTAAATATAATTGATATATCACCAACTGAAAACTAAGAAATAGAAAGGTTAAAGCCATCTTGAAATTTCACTTTTGCACTCATAAAACTGTTGAAGACATTGTTTGTGTTTGGAAGATTGATATTTTTACTGCAAATGAAATTTTATTGACAAATATATAGCCTGTTATTAGCAAAATTTAAGCGCGCCTCCCATTCATGAATGTTTTCGGTACAATTATTAATTATACAAAAATTCACTCTGTCGACGTTTTCACTTTCTAGTCACAAATTTAACTCACTTTATTCTAAATAATATAATGTTATGATATTTATGTACTTTTCGGCTGTAAATATCACTATATGTGCGGTATTTCATAATTTCAACTCATCTAATTTCAGTATCCCGGATCGTTATCATTCAAAATGGAGTCGTTCTATAAAATAAATTGGTATCAGTAGCAAGTATTTCAACGTATTTTAGCTACTATGTTACCCCTATAAAACTGTTAAGAAACACTTCCAGAAAGATTTTTTACGGAACACCAAGTCATTTCTTCGTCTATTTGAAGCTCCTCGAACTATTGAAGAATATTTCAAAGCTGTGATTAGGAATCGATGTCAGCTGGTTGTTCTTAAATGCTGCATTTTATTCTTGGTGGCAGCAAATATATATTAGCTAAAGCAATTTGATTTTATAACAGTTATATTAGTGTTTCTGAATTGTAGTTAATATACCATAGTATAAAATAGTTGGAAAATTATCATTATATCAATATGGTAATGAAAATAAAATAGTAACTGAAAGCATTCCAATAAAATAATTTCATTAAAGCAACAGGAAACAGTTATAAAATAAGCTTGAAATAGTTTTATTCCTATCATACAAATCTCGCAGAAAAGTTTTATAAAACTGCTATATAACAGTTTACTGTTATAGGAAAATAAGTTTAATAAGTTAGTTGCAACAACGTTTCTGTGATAATTTCCTGACTATTTTATAATGGTTTTTTTAATTTTATTTCATAAACGTTTCTATGATAAATTTATAAAACACTTTTATTGCCAACAACTGTATTGTGTTCACCGATCATCTAATATGATCAATTAACATTTTGGAAGTAATTATAACATACTAATTGAATAAAACTGTTGCGACACCATGGAATTATAATTCAACTTTGCTGGTTGGGAAGTGTCAGTACAGGATTATTCACTGAAGTTATTCCTGCATATGCCGATGGCGATACAACTGCCGCAATAGTTTTTCAATTATTGAAACATACTTGCAGACCAGTTTCGGGCTGTTTGGCCACTCGTCAGTAAAAGGTAGTGTTGATCATCTACATAAAGTCGATGATTTCCGAAAATCGAATTCCATCACAGCACCATCCCACCAACTAGGCTGAAACGAACAACCAACAACAGGTTTTTCATCATCCCATCTGCCTGTGAACGAGGTAACCAACCGCATATCCGAAATTTGCCCAATTCCTCGTAAAAGAAAAGAAAAATTTTCACATATAGTCAGTGGGCATACTTGAAAACTGGCTTCTGACACTGCTGACACTTGTCGAATATAATCCAACGATGTTCGTGCTATCGGCCAGGGAAGTAGTTGTTTTCTGATAGGTGACAGTTCATTAACCGACACCTACAGTGTAGAAAGTTGAGACTGGCCTGAACGAATTGTTCTTTAAGATGATTTGATGTATTAGATGATTTGAAGTATTTTTGTTGAGATTATAATGTTACCTTACCCGTTTCTTTATCATGAGAAAGAAAGCGGTACATGTGCCCCGTTGTGATGACTTGCTCTTGATTAGCGAAAGCAAGAGCGCAGTTCGTTCCTTGATTTTTTTATAGATATTCTATTCTGAGTGCTGAAAACAGTTACAAATGAAAAATTTCAAAATATGATTTTATATGATCCACTTTCGGATTATTATCTATAAATACCTCAGAAGCTGGATGATTCTCAAAATGTTTACTCAAATCACAATTACATGTTCTCTATACTAATCCAGGCTTAGAAAAAACAAATTCAAAACTTCATTATTCACATATAGAATTGGTATATATAAATTCAAAATTCAGGCAATTCAACCACCTGTTACATTGTTCTCTTCAGAAATATATACAGAGCCCACCGATTCTATGTATGACATGACTAACTTTCCATTCTTCGTTGCATTATACTATGAAAATAAACTTGATGACTGAACAAAAAAGAAGAATACTAGATGACTAGTTGATTGCTCAGAAGAATCCCAGATTTGAG
This sequence comes from Leptinotarsa decemlineata, assembly GCF_000500325.1. Taxonomy (NCBI): domain Eukaryota; kingdom Metazoa; phylum Arthropoda; class Insecta; order Coleoptera; family Chrysomelidae; genus Leptinotarsa; species Leptinotarsa decemlineata. The sequence continues at coordinate 32,887 of NW_019292786.1, forward strand.
ATAATATGAAATATACATTTCAAATAACTGGTATGACACAATCTTCAAGATAAAATTGGTGAAATGGGTTTCTTCGTTTCAGATTGTCTTGTAAACAATGTGAAATCAAGTGGAAAAATGAAAGCTCTCCAACTGTTTTTAGACATTATATTGAGCAAAAACTATATTTCAGAAACAAAATAAACCAAGTGTGTATGCCTGACCTGATATTATTATATCCGGTTCGGAGACAATAATCTTCCTGGAGAAAACCGATGCCTGGGTTTTCATGATATTAAATTACACCTGGTGTCCTCCGCAAGCGTGTCTGACAAGAAACTTGATTGACCGAAGCTTGTGGTTTCGCGATTTGGCACTGGTGTATTTTTTGCAAGCTGTGCTCGCGCTTGTCTTGCCCTAGTCTGCATTTCGATTATTTCAAAGTATCCCTAAAATGACTCTGACGAGGAAATAGTCAGAGGAAAGGATTCACGGAAATCTAATATTTTTAAGTTCACCCTTGGATCGCGAAAGCTACTTTCCTATCCAAGGCCTACAGGGTGAACTGAGCTAGGATGAGGACCGCTCGCAGGATAAGGTAGAAAGGTATCGTAATCCTGGAAGGTACCAACGGTTAGGTTGAGTCGTTCGCCCGAAGGACGTAACTAATGATGTTTTGACCCTGCCGAAAGCAGCCCAAATCCTTTGCAGGATTTGGGCTGCTTTCCTCTGGCGGAGTGCCAAAAGGAACCTGGACAAACGCAAGGTATGATTAAGCACTTCAATAAGTTATCCAACCAGTAATCTGCTTCAATATAAACTCTGTTGAATCCCAGAGTTTCCACAATCCTAGAATTCCTCGAATAAGTATCCAGCCACTGGTCTGCTCCGATTCAATCTCTATTGGTCCTAGAGATTCCTGATTTCAGTGAAAATTCGTTCAATTTCACTGATTAATGATAACCGCAGATCCCTGAAAACTCCTGTGCTGTGCTTTGTCTCAATTGAGTTCTGAAAAGAACCAGAGACTTGAATTCATTTAATAAATTCCAACCGCAGCTTCAAACTTTCGAAAAATCTTCGGGTTTTTAAAATGACTGCTACTCGCTCGATGTTCAGACTTCGACTAACTATCGTGGCTTGGAAATCCGTATATTTATGCTAAATGAACGGGCTCTCTTCCGCGCTACATTCAGCCAATCGGCGATCGCAAAAGTCGTGCGATCCTGTCTGACCTAAATTCAATGTGTACACAACGAAAAAACTCATTTCGTATGGATTTGCCAGCGTTTACGACCTGTTTTTCTTCAGGCGCTGGTTTTGAGGTAGGAAACCGCTTTGATACTTTCCATTGACGTCTATATGACGCTGTTTCTGTTTCATTCCTTGCATGTATCATTTCGCTTCCTCATTTTGCGTTCTTCGATAAATGAAATCAAACAGTCTCGACACCTCGAGCACTAGAAATGTGATCGAGGTGTCAAACACCTACTAAGAATCTCTATCGATACTTCTTTGAAGAAAGCACGATTTCCCTATGTAGATAGATGAAAAAGCCATTTTCCATAAAATCGACTTTTTCCCTATTCAAAAATTTGGCAAAGGCTACTAATCTTGCAAAAGATTTTTCTAGCGCTTAGGAAACGATATTTCACATCTTAATTTTTGAAACTAAGCTGAAATATCTTGAGAAAACCGATGTTTTTTCGCGTTTTCTCAATGTTCATTCTGAGTGGGCGGTCCTTGTACTGGAGCTCGTGAAATTCAAAACTACTTTTGTTTCACGACACCCTCCTCCTTTAAAAAAGGTTCCTGTCTTGGCACGCCGCCAGTACTTGTTCCGCTCATAGGGTTCTAGTGCACCAGGGCTCTGGTCACTATCTCCCTAGGTCCAATGCATTCGTCGTCACCATTACGCGAATTCGCGTTCTCCTTTGGATGTCTCCGCAGGCCCCTTCTGCAGGTTCGCCCTTCTCCAAGGTTCCACTCCTGTGAATTCTTTGGTCCATTTGGGGTTCCTACTAGCATAGGTTCCCCTCTTTAAGCCTTCTTCCTTTGCCATATATTTTCTGATGTCAATCACATCATCCTGGCGCTTTCACGGTGGTACTGATGGGTCTTTATAAGTCGCTTTTCTTATATTATACTCTTCCCGCAGCTGCTTCTCAGCATTTGTCATGGGTTCTTGAGTATCAAGCTTTATCTTCTTCCCTACCGGTCCAATTTCGAGTCCCTGTTCGCCAGGTGGCTCTCCTAGAGTCCAGGTTACCTCTTCGGGTGGTAAGCCTTTTTTCCTCTTCAATTTCTTTGGCACAACTATACGGTGTGCCAAATCATTCTTGTCTTCAAGATGGTGCCTCTTACGCCTTCTTGGCAATCGGCAATCGTCAATCTTGACGTATCTTCTTGCTCCCGGGTCAGCAACTCAGGCTTCTGTGGGGAGCATTCTTCATCCGTAATATAGTTCGGAAGCTCCGGCTTCCATTCCTTACGCTCATACTGCTCCACTGGTACTAATATCCATTCACTGGTACCCAGTGGACAGTCCGCTTCGGCAGTCCTCGAACCAATCAAGGTTCCTGCCATGAGCGTCTGGCCCCGCAGTTCGACGCGGAAGTCTCGGCAAACTCCCACTGTGCACCAATGCCTTGAGCTGCGTTGACACCCACGTTGCGTCGTTCCGCCGCAATCCAAAATCTCCAATAGAGTTCAACGCGCCTCCGCTATCTATGATCGGCTTCATTAGAAGGTTCGAGCCAGCTTCAGTGCGCGTTCGTCTAAAGGATTTACTTTTCAGTGAACCAGTCAAAAGGGGCTCCTGTAGGTAGGACCTCTCTGGGTATACTCGGCCTCTCCTTCCGCCTCTGAACAGTGGTCGCCTTCACGTTGTGCGTTCCTGAGCGCACCCGCTGTCATGCTGGTTGCTTCCGCAGGTCAGGCGAGGCAGTGACCTCCCTGGGTATGCCTGACCACTACTTCCAACTGATTGGGGGCTTCCGTAGCCTGGGCGAGGCAGGGACCTGCCTGGGTATGCCTGGCCGCTACTTCCGCCTGGTGGCCTAGAGTGCTACCACGCAGTCTAGTACCACCTCGCTGCTGTGCCTCTTCACCCTCAAGGATTGCGCGACTGCTGGTTCGGCTCTCGTACCTCTCTGGGTACCTCGAGCCTGCTGAGGGTTGCCTTGTCGCAAAGTCCCTCCAACAGCTCCTACCTCCTTATCGACCTGACCTGAATCCTCTTGACTACTATCAGTCACACACCCAGCACATGTACCCCTCATGGATACGCCGAACGTGCCTGTAACGCACGTCAACTCTCGCTCCTTCAGCTCCTGTAGGTTGGATTTGGTAAACCCCATTGTCGCTATGCAGGTTGGGAGAGCAACTATCAAGCTGTTCTTCCCCTCTGGAAGTGCTCCCTTCCCGCTCTGAGGTGTGCCTCCTATCCAAAATTTCGTCTTGACCAAGACATCTCTATGCTTCTTCGATTACATACCTCGCATTATGTCCGCCTCTCCGATATGACGAATAACTTTCTCCAGCCTCTCTTCCTGTTTTGCTTGTGGGGTACGGCTACATCAGCCTCTTCATTCACTAATTCTTGTTCAGCAGGCACAGGTTCCATCAGCCTGTCCTGCCCTTCCTTTGCCTCAACTTGGCCTGCTGGTCCACCAGACTTGAGTCAGCTTGGCTCAGTTTGGCTTTCCTTAACGGTATCGCCTGCTAACCGTTCAGACCTGAGTCCTATTTAGTTTTCAAAAATTAGGCCACCTGACCTACCAGATCTGGGTCCCGTTGACCTCTCCTGGGTTTGGCCACCTGATCCGCCAGAACTAAGTCCCTTGTCCTGGTTCTGGGGTTCCCTGTTTTCTATGCGTTTAACGCCCGTCGGCGACTCCAGCTTGAGCTCTCCAGCCCTCGGCTGCTTCACGAAAACTTCCTTACGTTTAACGCCCACCGGCAGACCAGACACAAATCCCCCCTGATTTGCTCTGCTTCTCCTCCTTCAGTGGACCTTCCACTATCTGCGATGTACGTCCCTCTGGGCGTACTCGCTCTCTGGCAGACAGTGAGTTCACTGGTGAGCTGCCTCTGGTGAGCTGCCTCTGGGAGCCGCCTTTTGACTCCCTTTGACTTTTCCCGACGGTCGCTGCTCCTCGCTGCTGTCGAGCGGCCTAGTCGTTTCAACCACCCGCGCGACTATATTCTCATTAGGTTTTGCCTTCGCCTGGTAACGTCTTCAATTACTGTTGGCAGTCGTCTGCCGTTGCTTTGGGCAATCTCGAACCCAGTGGGGTCCTTTGCAGACCAAACACCCTAATGGGGGTACTGGCCTGCCCTCGCCTGGTTTATTACCTCCTATGTTGTTATTTTCTGGGCTCTTGCTGGCCCCTACCGTTGACGAGGTTGTTGAGGCAGGTCCTCTCTTTGACCTCCTTTATTCCATTCCATCCTTTGATCCACCCCGTATAAATTACTTTCCAATGAACACACTAAGAGTTCATTGTTAAATCGCTCCTGTAGGCGATTAGTGTTAAATGACCAGTCCAGGGTCATGGTCTTGTAGGGTGTGAACCATTGTGCAGCAGCTCCCTTCAGCCATTGTCCTGCTGTCATAATCCATACCGAAGGGTGTAAGCCGCTCTGCTGTTCCTCAGTTTTTTTGCAAAACTCCCTTGGGTCCTTGTTGTCCACTCCACTGAACGACGGTAAAGGGGTTTTCACTTTCTTGTCTACATGAGAATCGCTTTCCGCATCTCTCTGCGGCTCTTGGTGATTTTCTAGAACCGTCACCAATCGGGTGAACAGTTCTTCCATCTTATCTACTCGTTTAACTAATTCCATTATTTCAGCTTCCGGTTGTTTGGTTGGTTTTGTAAATGGCACTCGTGCGCTGGCTCCTGACGGTTGCATCCCCTGTGCACCCTCTTCAGCTGTCTCGCACCCTCTCTGGATTGACAATCCTCCCCTCTGCATGTTTTCGAGGTTTCGTACCTCCCATGCATCTTCAGTACCCGCCCAGTACTGGTTTACTAAATTGTTGCTGTTAGGCGCCAGAGTGTTTTTGAAAACCTCGGGATTACACACAACTGTTCTGCCATTGTCTCCCACTCGCGAGTTCGGGTAGACACTCTGGCCTTCCTAAGCACGTCCTCGTGCTTCAGTGCCACGTTGGGCGCCATGTCCTCCGCAAGGGTTCTCTTAGGGGGGCGTGTCCTACGACTCCGCCCCCGTCGACCGCATTTACCCATCGTCTCAACGGCCGGCTGGCCTCCCAGACCTGAGCCCTTGAGATTTCAGGACTCAGCTCTTGCCTGGGTGCAATAGGAGGTTGGTATGCTTCGGTTTGCTCGTATTCTGGGAATCGGGATGCATTTAGGTAGTGACCCCGCCATGGGACCACCTCCAAGCCTCTCTCGACTTCAGGGTGATCCCCTGACATTCCACCACCCCTTAGTGCTTCCCCTAGGTCGTCAGTATCCGGCTCGAACCGGGGACGATGCGCTCCTATGCGCGATGACCACTTTTCCTCTCAGGGATCACCAAGTGTTCCCCCCTGGGGGCATCACCACGCCCGGCGTCGGACGACCTGTGCTTCGTCGCTCAATTCCGTATTGCTAGCATCTCCAAAGCCTTCTTTGCTTTGGAAACCCTATCCTTCACCGCGCCTCTTGAAACTTTCCTTGTTTCGAAAGTCCTGTCTGGTAGTCCTTCTTTCGAAACATTCGCTGTTTCGAAAGTCCTGTCCACGGTAGCATGATTCTCTTGTCGGGTTTGACAATGGCTTCGACATTTCGCTGATTATTGTTGTCACAGGATGGCTGTACACCCTGTGAAACGTTACCCTCGATGACTCTACTACATAAGTAGGTATCACCGCCTAAATGTTTTCACTCAAAACTTTTCGTTCAGGGAAAATTCTCAAGTCTAGAGGCGGACAACCCTCCGGTTGTCGCCGCCGGTTAAAAATTTCAAATTTTTCCGGACGTTCCGATTTTGATGAAAAACGATCAGCATAGGAGATCGCGTTTTCATATTTAACATCTCGCGAAGCCCTATTTGGGGTTCGCTCTGTGGATGTTTTCTAGTGGAGACCGTTCATGGCGTTGTCAATTCTGCTCGCATGTCGATAATTAACGAAGATTGGCCTGGTGCGTGCTCCTGGTCCTGGACAACACCTCTCCTCGGAGACGATGTCCATTTTCTCAGAGTAACGTCTCCTGACGTTCTCTTGCAAATGTTTCCTGGTCCATTCGCAACGTATTCGGTGTATTTAAATTCCTAAAGCGGTTTAATACAACTTCACTATTTCGCGGAGTTTTTCGCGATTTGAGGACTCTGTCCTTTGTGTCATGTCAAGTTCTCTAACTACTCGACTTGCTGAAAAACCACCAATGCCCAAGGTTTGTCGCTCTGCGACCACGGGAGAGATACTGATGTCTTCGTACGCAAAAGGTCTACGTTGAGTAGAGGCTACCCTCAGACTGACCGACTCTACCGGAATTCTCGAAATACTGTTTCCTGTGAAAACAGAGCCCTGGGGGGTTCCGGGCTGCTTGTAGAAGTCGCACTCAGGCGGCTAAGTGTGTCTGACAAGGAACTTGATTGACCGAAGCTTGTGGTCTCGCGATTTGGCACTGGTGTATTTTCTGCAAGCTTCGCTCGCGCTTGTCTTGCCCTAGTCTGCATTTCGATTTCAAAAGTGTCCCTAAAATGACTCTGACGAGGAAATAATCAAAGGGAAGGATTCACGGAAATCTAATATTTTTAAGTTCACTCTTGGCTCGCGAAAGCTACTTACCTATCCAAGGCCTATAGGGTGAACTGAGCTGGTGATTTAGGAACAAGGAGCCTAACGGTTGAACAGCACCCTAGGATGAGGGCCGCTTGCAGGATAAGGTAGAAAGGTATTATAATCGAAGGTCCCGAAGGTTAGGTTGAGTCGTTCGTCCAAAGGACGTAACTAATGATGTTTTGACCCTCCCGAGTTTGATCTCGAAACACCTCGATCGTTTAACACCGCAAGGTGATCGGGTGGAGTGAGACCGGGCAACTTCAGTAGGGACCTGCTCTTTCTTTGCAGGATTTTGGCTGCTTTCCTCTAGCGGAGTGCCAAAAGGAACCTGGACAAACGTAAGGTAAGATTAAGTACTTCAATGAGTTATTCAACCAGTAATCTGCTCCAGTATAAGCTTTGATAAATCCCAGAGTTTCCACAATCCTAGAATTCCTCGAATAAGTATCCAGCCACTGGTCTGCTCCGATTTAATCTCTATTGGTCCTAGAGATTCCTGATTCCAGTAAAAATTCCTTCAAATCCACTGATTAATGATAACCGCAGATCCCTGAAAACTCCTGTGCTGTGCTTTGTCTCTATTGAGTTCTGAAAAGAACCAGAGACTCGAATTCATTAAATAAATCCCAACCGCAGCTTCAAACTTTCAAAAATTCTTCGGGTTTTTAAAATGACTGCTACTCGACCGATGTTCAGACTTCGACTAACTATCGTGGCTTGGAAATCCGTATATTTATGCTAAATAAACGGGCTCTCTTCCGCGCCACTTTCAGCCAATCGGCGATCGCAAAAGCCGTGCGATCCTGCCTGACCTAAATTCAATATGTACACAACGAAAAAACTCATTTCGTATGGATTTGCCAGCGTTTACGACCTGTCGTAAACAGGTCGTTAGACCTGTTTTTTTTCAGGCGCTGGCTTTGAAATAGGAATACTTTCCATTGACGTCTATATGCCGCTGTTTCTGACTCATTCTTTGCATGTATCGTTTCGTTTCCTCAATTTGCGTTCTTCGATAAATGAAATCAAACAGTCTTCGGCTTCACTGGGAAATCTTTGGGAAATCGCGAAAATTCTAAATTTTCGTTTTCCTCGATTTCATATAGGACTCAGCATCCTAAAACAAAAAGTCTCATGCCGCGTTTCGATATTCCCATTCCAAATGTTTCATTTTTCAAAACTCGAATGCTAATAAAAATTGAACCACGAGCACTAGAAATGTGATCGAGGTGTCAAACAAAAGCTACTAAGAATCTCTATCGATACTTCTTTGAAGAAAGCACGATTTCCTTATCTAGATATCTGAAAAAGCCATTTTCCATAAAATCGACTATTCTTGCAAAAGATTTTTCTATCGCTTAGGAAACGATATTTCACATCTTAATTTTCAAAACTAAGCTGAAATATCTTGGGAAAACCGATGTTTTTTCGCTTTTCCTCAATGTTCATTCTGAGTGGGCGATCCTTGTACTGGAGCTCGTGAAATTCAAAACCTAGTTTTGTTTCACGACACTGGTTACTTTCACCCCAATTTGAAATCACTTCTAGATCCTCTTTGAGATATGCAACCTCCTACTGCCGGTGAAGATGTGCCTTCCTAGCAGATGTCCTGGAATCAAAATAGAATGACGAGACAAGTATGCTGTCGTCAGCAAAGCAATATATTGGATTCTTAATTTATGTTTCCAATAAATTGTTAATATACAATAGAAAGAGGGTTGGAGACAATATGGATCCCTGGAAAACACCAGCGTTGATAGTGAGAGTATTCGAGACATATCCATTGACGGCCTCTTGCAGGCCTTTCTTTCGGGAAGCTGAATAACCATACACAGAAATGATTCGACAAGCCATAGCATTGAAGTTTGGCCAGCAAACCCTCATGTCACACACGGTCAAAGGCTTTTGAAATATCAAGCGGAAGAGTTCTTGATTCTCCATGTTTCTCGATTGCGTTATTCCAAATATGGGTGACATTTGATACGCGATCGCCTGTTGATCTTCATTTTCGAAAGCCATATTGATGATCTCTTGAAATGTTGAAGCCCTTCAAATATTTGAGGATATGAGGATTTAATATCACTGATAGCAAAGCGGCTGGTCTATAGTTATATGGAAAATTTTTCTTACCCTTCCAGGGAATAGGCTAAACGGAACGATCTTCCAACAAGAAGAAAAAACCCCTTTTTTTGTAAGACAGCCTGAAAAGTCTGAAAAATACTGGTGCGAGCTCATTTGCGCACTTTTTAAGTACGATGACGGGCATTTCATCAGGGCCAGACGCCTTGTTGATATTGATCTGTTTCAAAATTTGTTTGACTAGATGCTGTCAAAAAGTGATATCCAGCATTGTGGATTCTAGTGTGGGAATAGTGAGTGGTGCCTTCCCTAGAAAATCGACTGTGGAGTGGGACGCAAATTGTTCAGCTAGTAGATTTGCTCTTTCTATGGCTGCAATTGAACCATCCGCTTGTGTATGTGGTGAAATTATAGATTTTGAAAAGTTCTGATCAACAGCTTTAGCTGCCGACCGGAAAGATCTAGACCCGTTGGGATTGACAAGCAGTTAATCCCTAATTCTCTGTTTGAGAAGTTTATTGCCTAAATGTATCCTAAGTTTCCAGCTGTTGCGAGCATTAATGAACCTAGTTTGGTTTTTGGAACTGGGATTTTTGGAGGCGACAGCTTGCTTGCATTTTTTGTTGAACCAAGGTTTGCCGTTAGAAGGTCATTAATTGGAAAAAAAAATGTATCCATGGATGACATAATGATTTCCGTAACATCAGAAGCCCAAGTTGATGTATCTTTAGAGCTGAAAAAAACATCTAGTCAGGGGAAATTTCAGAAATGGTCTTGAAGATCCTTCCATTCATCCAATTTTCAATACTAAACTTTGCGCGGCTCAAATTGTTCCCCAACATTTACCAGTAATTCACTCAACACTGAAATAAGGTTATCGTCGGAAGATCCCAGTGGAGACCTCACGGTGACTGTGAAAATTTCTGAATTAGTTGTTGAGTATAGATCCAGAAGACTAGCATATCCACCATCACGGTCAGGAATGCTGGTTGGCTCAGTTATCATCTATGTAAATCCGCTGCTTATTGCAAAAGCCTCAGCTGCGTGAGTAGACTCGGCCCCGATTGAGCCAGACAGACAGCCGGAGCGAGACAGACAGCAAGGCATCCAACCGTGGCGTGGTGTACCAGTGAGGAACAGTGACGTCACCAGCCAGTCTTACAACTAAATTGTCATGGGTTGTCAGGCATCCAATAGAGCGGCGAACCATTGTCACGCGCAGAGCGTGCATCATAGTGGCGGGAGATTTGATCTGTGGAATAATTCAGAATAAGCGGGTAGGTAATACGTTATAAAAAAAAGTTTTGTTGAGGAGTTGAACGCGGGACGTTTGGTATCGTAGCTTTTGAGTATAATCTCATCGCTAGCGAGGTATATTGAAAGTGAATGCGAATAGTTGGTAGATATGGGTTGTGGTTGATAAGCTCGTATTGATAATTTGGCTGTTTTAACAACAATGACATAATCACGAATCGGGTTGAAGAAAAAAACATGAGGCGGAAAAAACATGTCATACAGGGCGCAAATCGATGTAAATAGGGTGTAAAATGTCAGAGGGTGTATCGGTTCAGCGAACGATTCCCGTGTGTACAGAGTGTCTCAAATACGTTACAAGGTAGAGGGACTCTATCGTTTTTGCGTGCGACCGTATTTTTCGTGTGTTTTGACCGTTTTTGTGCGTTTTCGACCGTTTTCAACCGTTTTTCGTGCGTTTTCGATCGTTTTCCGTATGTTTTCGACCGTTTTTTGTTCGTTTTTGACCGTTTTTCGTGTGACCGTTTTACGTGTTACCGTTTTCCGTACGTTTTTCGTGCGTTTTTGACTATTTCCCCAACATGTGTGTGTGTGTGTGTGTGTGTGTGTGTGTGTGTGTGTGTGTACAGGGTGTTTTATTTAAGGAACATGGTAGGGGACTCTATCGTTTTAGCGTATTTCAATGTTTACAGGTTGTAAAATGTCAGGGAGAGTATCGTTTCAGCGAACGATTCCCGTGTGTCAGGGTGTCTCAAATACGTCACAAGGCTGTATCGTTTTTGTGTGCGGCCGTTTTTTTCGTGTATTTTCTACCGTTTTCGACAGTTTTCAACCGTTTTTCGTGCGTTTTCGATCGTTTTTCGTATGTTTTCGATCGTTTTTCGTTTTTGACCATTTTTCGTGCGACTTTTTCGCGTGCGAATCCCCAACATGTGTGTGTATAGGGTGTTTTATTTAGGGAACATGGCAATGGGGCTCTATCGTTTTAGCCTGTGATTCTTCAATGTGTACAGGGTGTATCATTTAATAAAAAACTCCGTTTCTGACTCATTTATGCTTTGGAGCTTCAGACCTCATAGCGGAACCTTGTGGAATACCCCTGACTAGAGGTAGATGTGTGTAAAAGATGTAATATGAGAAGAAGGTGATGACATCAGTGTAGAGTAGAGAAAAAATTAGTGTTTTTTGGGGAAAAAATAACGAAACAGCATTACATATGATTGACCCGCTGGGCACCGAATCAGGTTTTTAGAGTTAAGCATATCCATTCGAACATGTGAGCCACAATAAGTCCTTGCGGGTTGCGATGGGGACTCACTGTGGACTTAAACTAGTAGAGTGGAAGGGAGGTAACGATTCCATGTGTGTCAGAAGGACACAGAGTTTCGTCAACTAAGGTACCATCAACAGCTTGAATAACTGTAGGTAAAAATGTATATGCCGGACCATGTCATGTTATTTACGTGTTGGCTTTTGATAAGAAATCCGTCGGGTAGCGAGTTATCTCGTATAACTTCCTGTTGCTGTGTATGTGTGATAATATGAAATTCATTTGTGCGAGAGTTTGGTGAAGTAAAGTATTCATTTGGTAGAAGTGAAAAACACATAGGATAATTTGAGGTGAGTTAGATTTTTATTTTAATTATATTACCAAGGTTCGTGACATAAATTGAGGTATAGGAATATTCTGAACATAAATATTTAAATTGATTGATTGAAATTATAAGTAGCATTTTTTGTATTCCAAGAGTGGATAATAATTGAAAAATTGTTGAAAAACAACAAAAAACTATGAAAAACAACCAACTGAAAGGAGTTTTCATGATAATAATAATAATTAGTCTTTTTGATTGGTTTATTTGAATTTGGGTGATAGTAATAATAAAAGGTAAAGTTATTCAAAATCACACACTACAAATTAAAACATTTTTCATATTTTCAGTTACAATAATTTCAACACAGAGTCTTATGAATCGGTTTTTAAAAATTACACAACGAAAATGTCGAGGTGTACATTTTTTTCAATAATTTCACTACAAAATCATACAGAGTGACACCAACAAGTCTTGTAATGACACCAACAAGTCTTGTAAATCAGTTTAAAGAACCACTATAAAATGTTAAGAGTGTACAATTAACAACATTTTTCAATAACTCCTCAACAAAATTATACAGAGTGACACAACAAACCTTGTATATCAGTTTTTGAACTCCACTATAAAATTTATAACATCAATATAAAAATTATACAGAGTGACAAAAATAGGTTTGTAAAAATTTTTTTTTGGAAATCCCATCATGTCTGAAAATTGAAAAAATCACCAACATATTGAGAATGAGTGATTTCGAAATGTTAATATTGTAGATATTTGAGTCATACGAAGAAAGGTGTGGATATATGTGGGTGTATTTTTTACCACTGTACACCTTGATGAAGAATTGATAATATTTGAATGAAACAAAACATAATAGTGTTTTCATTGGCCAACATGAATGTTAAATGGATAATAAAAAGTGTTTTCAGCTACATGGCGAGTTTTTATTCAAATATTGGTAATTTCAATTAAAATGTTTTATTTTTTTATATCCATAAGGTACAGAATCGAAATTTTCATCACGTTTTCGTTTGGTAAAGTTGGTTCGAAAGACTTTTGTTACATCTTTTGTGATGACAGAGTGATGAGGATTCCTTAAAATATTTTTTGTTGTTATATACTCGTCGGAAGCGTTTTCGTTGATAACCATGTCTCTGAGTTTTTCGAAATTAGCTTGCTTATACGTGTTATAATTCAAAGTGATCCCTTTGACTTTGATTATATCAAATGTTTTATTCCGCATTGGGGAATATACACGATATGCGTATAATTTTGGACCACCAGAGACAAAGTT
>NW_019292787.1:0-50803 GCF_000500325.1 Leptinotarsa decemlineata
GAAAACTGCAACATGGACCTAACTGTGGAACACCTATTCAAATGTCAACAGCACCAACAAGAGATAAACGAATTGAAGCTAACCGGAGACATATCCACCATTCTAAATAGAGAATGGAATAATGTAATAAAATATGTCAAACGAATCCATATATTTGATTCAATTTAATGTATATCGATATACTGTATCTCATATGTACCGCCGCTAATAACCCTATGTGGTTGATGTGGAACCTTCCAAAAGATATTGGAGTGGAACATCTTGCCGTTCGTATCTGTTCACTACTCCAGTCGACGAGTCTGACGACCATAGTTCCTTGATCACTTCTGCGAGAGTCTCGATTAGAGAATTCTTTGTACTAGAAATACTGGCTCGGATATCTTTAATATATCTTCGTGTTCAATAAACACTGAACGACTTATGCTATTCTTTGAAAGATATTTTTGAGGAGGAATCAGTACTTCTTGCCATCTTTTGAGTACATGACCTGTCACAATCTGAAAAAATTAACGAAGCTATATCAATAGAAAATTCAACTCCGAAAACTTATTGCGTATTACGAACCGCTGAAGAGTCTAAGTAGTCAGTAAGTGGCCAGAAAGAATGTTCCCTGCAAGCGACCGTCGACGGATATCGAATACTTTCACCATCAACGCTGGTGTTCCCAGGAATCTACATTGGCGGTAGGAGGTTGCATATCTCAATGAGGATCCGAACCGGATATAATAATATAATGTCTGAAGTCCGGTCAGACAATTCCCCTTTCTGCTTCGATAAGTTTGTTGGGGGTTCAAATGGACACCAATATGTCTTGGCCCAATCATGTCGCTGAAATTGCAAAAGCCGCGCTTCTCAATAGCTTAGAACAATGCTCCGAACCAGAAAACTGTACAAACCTCAGCAAATTTTGATACTTTATAAAGCTCAGATCAGACCTTTGCAGTATTATTCTCATGTATGGAGCTCCGCCCCTAAGCATACCCTGAAACTGCTGGATTCCATCCAGAAAAGAGCCATCCGCCTGATTGGAGACGCAAACATTACTTATAACCTTGATAGTCTGGAACATCGGCATCGGAGAAAAGTTGGAGATTTGTTTCTCTTCTATGGGACTCACTACACATCAAACTACACTGGAGAAATGTGTTTATGTGAAATAAACTTAAGGAATTTCCTGTAGTGCTTGTGTTTTGTCCTTAAAAAAATATATTATAATTAGCTTTCTTAAGATAGTTGAAGTTTCTAAAAATAACCTTTTTTCGATTTCAAAACCCAAAAATAAATCACTTGTTTATAACGTTTTAAGCAGATTGGAAAATCGAAATCAATAGATTCAACCTTGTTCATTTCTCAAATAGACAACCGGCAATAATGATGAATACAGAAAGCAACCAACATGGAGAAATTCCTTTCCTATTCCACGTAATCTTCCACACTTATCTAAGTCTTTCCAAAATTCGAGTTGGCAACACTGGATTGCCGGTGTTTGTCGGCTTATTGCAAATTAATATGTTTCTATTAGATGGATGGCCGTGTTAATGGCCGGTCGATTCACGTCGCGTTTACATATGTCATTTGTGATATGTGTATCGATGGGGGAAGATTCGTCGCCGAGGAATACGACATGTTCGAGATGATAGATGGCAGTGGAATCGCGCCGCCTCTCTCAATATACGAACGCTCTCAACTTCGACTGGTCATTCAATCATGACACTGACGATGATAGAAACATATTTCAATTTTCAACGACCTTGAAAGGAATATTGACTTTTAGACTAGCTGTTTGCCCAAAATAAGAAGGGCCAGCATTGGAAAATCGTGAACAATGAGAGTGTAACGTTACTTTACTCGTTTCTCGATATTCAGCAAGATGAATCGGCTGTCGCAGAACACGCTCTCTAAGAGGGCAACCATGATTGCCTTCGAAAGCCGCGAGTTCTTGATAAAACCAGATCCGAGGCTATTTAGAGGCCATAGAAATACATGAACATAAGGACAATTTCAAACGCAAGGAAGAGATCTTAAACATATACAAGACATAGTTACCTGCACTTCATAACACAAAGATTCCAACAATAATTGAAGAAGGGGGGGGGGCAATCGTGTACAAGAGCAGCTGACCGTCCAAGTTCTGAAATACGTACAAACGTACCAGGACCATTGTATGTATGTATATAGTAGGGAGGGTGAGTATACCCACAGCATTTAGGCCACATGTGACCCATAGTACATCCTCCCGAGGAGTTGTCCTCCTAGGTCATCGTCCATCCTGTCCTGTCCAGGAAGGTGCACATGTCACTAGGAAACATCTCCTTTATATCGGCAGGTGTAGGCCAAGACTCGCCGAACACACACTCTCATTGGCAACCTTGAGGTATTTCACGAAGGTTTTGGAAGGTGCAGCGACATTACTGTCGTTGCGCGGCTTCTTCAACCTTCGTGGGGTTTCCCTAATGTGAATGTTCAAGTGGGGGTGCTTTCCTGCAGGGGCAGCCGGTTTCTTGCCTTCATTCAAGGCGGAGATCTTGGCGTTCGCCGCAGGAAGTACCCTTACTGATGGAGGTGGAGTGGGGGAAGAGTAGGGTGTACTTATAGTTGCTGCCAGTTCTACCTATTTGGCTCTCTTTCTCCTTTTGGCTTCGGCGCCGCAAATGCGCTTACGCCTTGGCCTTTGTATTACATCACGAATTGATTTGCTATGTCCAGCCTCATACCGAGCGGTAGATTGGGGTGGACATTTCTGTTCATCCCCAACCACCGCCATAGATTGAGGTGAGCACTTCTGTGCAGCCTCGGGATTGGTTTCTGTTGTGTCTGTTTGTTTATTTCATGTATGTGTGTTTCCACGAGTAGCAGGGAAAGAGTTGGCCACCTCTGGCAGAGCCCCGCATTACCAGAGGTTTCACCCGGTTCCCTAAGAGGATCGTTCGTAACCGCATATCACCCTGCGGCCATTCAGCCGTCGGCACGATTCCTGACACCTTAACTTGGGTAGACTGGTCCACGTTGGCTTTTGGAGAGTTTCAGTTCCCCTCTCCCTACTCATTTCTGCCACTGACCAGGATTCCGGCGATATCGTCCGTGAGGCCACATATAGGCTTCCCGGACAGGGCTCCAGTCCCCTGGCCATTCCACTATCTGCCACCTGAGGACGCGCTCGATAGGTAGACCAACCCACGGGACACCAGGACCATTTTCAGGCAATCTTTCCACTTTGGAAACATTGCCAAATGAAGCCATATGCAGTCGAGGAATCAGAAAACTCATCAGTTGGGAAAGCTGCAGATTACGCTATAAACAACCCTTTCTGCTTCGGAAGACCCCGTCACTCAGCTGGAGTGAAGGCCCCACGACGTCAGTAAAAGATGAATAGTTTCTTCAAACACCCCAGTCAGGAAGGGATGCACCGGGCCAGGACGCTATAGAGCTCGACCACTTTCCATACCACCAATCAACACATTGAGTTATGAACCATTTGTCCTTCTGACGAATACACTATTGAAAGGGTAAGGGAGTCAGGCTCAAACCTGATTTAAGCTTCACGGATAGGATTGGAACAATGAAAATGAATGGACAACCGCCCACTAGCACGGCACGGCACAGCCAAGAGCGTTCGCCGCCGGAAAGGATTCCAGCTCTCCGATCCTGTCCGGCAAATAACGGTACGTGCTGTGACGGACTGGCCAAGTGAGCGCGTCGCCGGCCAGCGCTTGCCAGCATAAACTTGCCCAAAAGTGCCTGGGAAATTTTAGTCTTTCTGTTTTGCTATTCCATCAGTTGACAGCACAGTGTCAGACTGTACCTATGAAAATGGACGAGGAAAAATTGAGTTGCTTATTAATGCAGGTTCTAGAATATCCAGAAGTTCTGAAAATTTGCCTGGAGTCATTCGGAAATACTGGAAAAATGTCTCCTCGTCTTCTTCAGATCGTTGAAAAGATGATGGAACTCTCCCAGATTTACCCTCTTTTGATTAATGGAATGGACCCACAACATTCTTTTTTGTGACTATTTTCTTCTACATTCAATAATGCGGCCACTGTAATGACGACGTCAGAACTGCTAGACATGTTTCTGTCACCGCTCGACTTCCGCCTTCAATATGCTGGTTGTAGCTGGACAACTGGGCGATGCTACTACCGGTTGCCATCAGGCGACGGACAGCGCCGTGCTGTGCTGTGCCGGACAGATCACGTCTGATGAAGCCGAAAGTATAGGACAACTTGTACATCAGACAATAAAGGTGTGTGTGTGAAGAGATGCTATGATATTGCTTCATTCTAATTGTCTTTTATTGAGAATCCGCCATAAAAATTATCAGCAATTAATTCAACCCTTTTTCATTCTTCAATTACTTCCAATCACTGCAGAAATTGTCAGTCCAAAAATATTTGGATTCTAACTGTTTGAAACGGATTCAGCCTTTCTCCCTTCATAAACGAATGACTAAAAGTCCAGTTCCGCCCGTTCTGGTAACATCTGAACAATTTCCATTCCAAATCCAAAAGGAATGAAACATAATGCGCCTTTTATCCTTTTTGCCCATCAACGTGATTGTTTTATCAAACCGGAAAGACGTTAAGTTTTCGTGCCGGGTATGGCGGTGCAACTTGTGCACTTTTATCTGGACAAAAATGCCTATCTTTTGTACAAACTTTACTGCGCCAAGTTTCACATACTTTAATGTTCAGCGAGAAATTTCCGGTGAACAGAAAGTTTGCCGAGAAATTTTCAACATTATGTAAGTGTGTTCATCTTCGAATATTCTTTACCGGAATAAATTCCTTTTTTCCACGACACTTCCGAAGAGAATGTTTGCTGTAATGCGACTTTGATTGCCGTACACTTGACGGGAAATTTGTGAACATGTGATTCACTCTATAAAAAACAGAGAATGATAAATAGTTTATAATGAAAATACAATATAATGGGTACGTATTTTTATTGTGCACTGTTTGGAACCTCTGGTGTAGTAATAAATATTACTGGAGATTTATCCCAAAAACATATCGTTATTTTCAACATCTCGACACGTATTTCGATCACTAAGTGATCATCTTCAGGGAATGGTTAAACTATCAGAAATCAATGTTAACCCTCGTTAATCTATACACCACTGTAGGTAATAACAGACGGTCCTTAATGATCTTATAACCTGAATTTTGTTAACGTGTGACATACAGATGAAAATAACAAAAGTAGTGTCACTCATTTGGTGTTCCAATTTTACACTGCTTCTTAATGGAAAAAATATTGTTCAAGCGAAGCAATAGCTTGAAAAGTATTATAAGGACTTCGCGCCAACAGCAATTGAACGTTGGATTCAATTGCTGTTCGTGGTCGTAGAAATATCGATGATGCAGAATGCAGTGGATGTCCAAATGAGGCAGTAACACCAGAAAACATAAAAAAATCCACAAAACCGTTTTGAATGATCGAAAAGTGAAGCTGCGTGAACTATCTGACATTGTAAAGATATCAAAATAACGTGTTGGATTTATAATGCACGAGCATTTGATTATGAAAAAAAGAGAACGTCTTGATGATTCTCAGCTATCGCTAAAAATCACCAAATGATGATCCAGGACGAAGGAAAGGAAACGTCTTCGAGATACTGAGGCTTACGAGGCAATGAGAATCTATTGGTTCACTTGTGGAAGGCTTTACCCGAGAGTTTCAGGCCATTTTCCCAATTTCCATCGCCGCATGGCAACAACTGCTGCGGATTTCCTCGGCCCGGTTAATAAATATGAAGTTACGACATGGAGAACTTCTATAAATTATTTGGTTTTTGTCTGAAGCCACGTTAACTCTTTGTCAGCATGTGCTGAATCCGAATATATAAGATTTTTTTTAAATTGATGAAATCACTCCTAAAAATATATCCCCTTCAATTCAAATAATGGAAAGGAACAATTCGTTCAGGCCAGTCTCAACTACCTACACTGTAGGTAACTACTCCCCTGGCTAATACCATGAAGGGCGTTGGATTATATCCGACAGGTGTCAGTGCAGGATTCTTCACTGAAGTTATTCCTGCATATGCTGTTGGCCATACAACTGCCGCAATAGATTTTCAATTATTGGAACACACTTGGAGACCTGTTTCGGGCTGTTTAACCATTCGTCAGTGCAATGTAGTGTCTATCATCAACATGAAGTCAATGATTTCCGATAATTGAAAATCGAATTCCTCTCAGAGTATCATATCTCGAACTAGGCAGAAACGAACAACAAACAACATGTTTGTCAACGCACCCTCTGCCTGTGAACGAGGTAACCAACTGCATATCCGAAATTTTCTTTCCTCATACGAGGCATTGGGCAAATTTCGGATATGCGGTGGGTTCAATCAATCAATCAATGAATCATGTGTAAAAATAAATCAATCAATTAATTATGTATAACATTACAAGAAAATATCTAATTTTTGGGTGTTACTATCTAAGAATGTTGTTCACTCCTCTAAAGTAATGCCTGTATCTTCAACAGTTTCCAAAAAAAAACTAACCTATGTAACAGCACCTTAGATCACCGAATTGTTATAACATGTTTACGTTCTGCGAACTATTGAAAAACTGCTGCAAATATTCAAATATAATTTCAGCACCCCTTCTGAATTATAAGCACCCCCTCCAAAATTTTAAATAGCAAAGGTGGTCGTGTGGCACCGTGTTGGAAAGGTATTTTAGTCCTCTGTTCAGCAATATAAAGTTTTTTAAGTTTGGTGCAATCATAACTGTGAAAATTAATTTTTACAATTAAATCAAATGTTCAAAATGACCATCATTTTTCACTTCTTGACAATAACCTGATCTATTGAACAGACCATCCCTGTAACACGCTCCTTACTAACCTTGAATCCTGAAAAAAATCTTTGAAGATACTTAAATATCAGACAAAAAGCTGAATAAACAATTGATATGAATTTAGTAGGCTNTTCTGTTTCCAGAATTTAAGAATACAAGTCGACCGGTTTCAGGTTTTTTTCACATAGTACATAATAAAACTAAAAATTAATTTATTTATTCCATACATATGAACCGCACTGTATGTGAATATTACTGTAGTTTCATTCCAACACCAAACCATTATTTTCAAGTTGAAGATTGAAACACGATAGATGATCAAGTGATCAACTTCAAGAGGAAGAGGAGAAACAAATTAGCTAATTCAGACTATCTGATGAGGAGAACATAATTGGTGGAAAACGTAAAGTAGTGGTGTTTAGGAGAATTGTTTTTTTGAAATTATTCTACGCTAGGAAATCCAATTCTACCACGGTTGCCGGTCGGGTTGACGTGGGTGCTTTGCTCCACTCACTCAATCGACCGCTGTGTGAATCGGTGTTTCGAACCGCAAGGCCGGACGATCGATTTTCATTTCCTATCGCCCAACCCGTGTTAGGAAACATACGTTAAGAGGTAAGACCTCGTCAATCCTTAGCACGCACAAGTTTCGACTTTTGAGAGTTGTTCGTACTGGGGCGATAGCTGGTAAATGGAAAAACAAATTTTGAACCGATTCTGTTTTTAAACAGATTCATCAGTATAACTTTTTCGATACTTATGTGTCTGTTACACCTCCATTTTTTCTATAAAATGCTAATTTATAAAAAAAATATTTCTTTTTTGACCCTGAATTCGACTTCAATCTCAAAGGGCGTGATATTTTTTTTTTGATAAGACGAAACGAGAGAACATACAAATATATTGATTTTCCTAGAAAAACTTGAACCACATACAGGGTCATTTGGATGAATGCCATTTCAGTAACTCCTAACCTTTCTCTATTCTCTTGGAATAGTTCCACGTACTTAATGTGGAAACTTCTCGGGAAATATCCTAGACCCGACGTAGGCAACACATTAGGAAAGCTTCTCGTAAATTTCAGTAGTTTATCCGGGGAAAACGGTTACGCGTTCCCGGGACACTTTAGCGGGAATTACTTTCGCTGACAAGTATACATTACTTCCGTTTTCCAACCGTTCCTATGACGCGTACTGTGTACCGATTCAAAGCTAAATCCATAGTTACACTTGTTTGGTGAAAACAGCGAACTCAGTAGTTGAAGAGAATTAAACATGAGATGAGCAGAGTTGAAGAAGTGTGGAGAATATCCCGGGTGGTCCTGCAGTGCGGCCATATTATTCAGAAACAAAAAATTGTGCCAACCCAGAAATGAAAATTATACTGAATTGCGTCCAATTGAAGGGCTTCATCCAAAAAGTCCCTAAGTGAATTTTTCTTGTTTAGAGATACGGAAGATTGAAAGTGTCAATTTTTGCTGGAAATAAAGTGCTAAGAGTTTTCAAAATTTTAACTTTTATCAGAGATTGAACGTGTATTTAGGTATTATATGGCGCATTTAAGACTCAATGTGACATTCAGTTCTTTTGTAAAAAATAATACAAATTTTCACTATTTTAAAAAAAGAATTTTTTTTTCACAGACTGTAATATATAACCCAAATCAACATTTTCATTATACAAAGCAAAACAAAATACCAACACATAAGATAAGTAAGCAAAAAACTTTAAAAAAAAATTCTATTCATAATCTTCAGCGTCTGATTCATCTTCTTCCACGATTTTTTTTTCATGGGATGCTTCGTCTAACACCTTATAAAATTCTCGATTTTCTTCGTTTCCTATATAATGAACAAGGAATTTGATATTGGCTAGTTTTTCAGATTTAAACTTTACGAAATGATTATAGGCATTCATTGGAAATAAGTTAGCAATAAGTCTTTGACTTCATACTTTGTAAAGAGCAAAAGAATTTGAATACTCCCCTGTCACAGTTTCTCTAAGTTTAGGTTTATCATTTGTAGAGAACATTACAGATCGACATTTTGAAATTTCTGGAATTGATTGTTTTATTTTAGTCGCATAAAACTGTTTATACTCTCGCACCCTCAACGTTGGGAATTCATCGGAAATATCAGCATTTTTGATAAACAAGCTATGTTCCGAAACTATATTTCAAAATGATCTTTATTGTTAGGTTTATCCACCTTTACAGTCTCAAGTCAATTTTTTCTATCAGTGCAAAGGATCGGTCTATTGGCATCATTGGAAGCCCTGGAATAGGATAATATATCAGGACCTTTTGGAAGAGCCTAGATGCACAAAGAGAATCCAATTAGGGCCCTTGGTTGCAAAATTTTCAGTAAACAAGAACGTTGTGGCCTTATTTGTCACACTATTTATTCTTATTTTTGGAATGAGGCCATTTTTCATCGTCGTCTGTCGAAAATGGATCTATAAAGACTATAAAAAACAAGGCTACTACATGAAAACAACAACACATTGAAAATAACAAAACACGGACTTTTCTATATCTGATATCAATTCGGTTCTTTTTGAAAGTTAGGTACTTTTTCAAAACTTAGGTTCATCTTGCACGAAACCTCTCCTCACTTTATAAAATGCGACTTGAGAAATGAGGCACTTCGGAACATTTAAAGGCGAAAAATAAATAGGGTAATTGAAAGTACATTCAATTTATATCTAGATGGTGCAATTAGTTTAAACTCACAAAAATATTACTAAGGGACTTTTTGCTTAGAGCCCTTCAATTGCTCTGCACAGCGTAATTTTATGGCACATCATAATGACGCAGGTGTTCTGTGAATTCATGATCATAACATACTTTATCCATCCAACAAACAAAGTAACCCAAACACAGATAGATGCTTAATCAAAGCATGATCACCACACATATTTGCATCTGTTGGGTAAAATAAACAAGCCAATCACATTAAACTGCAATCAGTTGGCGGGATTCATTTTTATAGTGTCTGTGTAATCGGTTTCGTTTTAATGCATGTGGTGTGTACATAAACGGTATTTTGAAGTTTGAAATTTATTAAATGTCAAGTACTGATACAACTGAAAAAATTGCTAATTCTTATCCCTATACTCCACCTAAAAAAATCTTACACGCAGCCGCATATTATAACAAAATAAATAAATGAAATTAGGGTCGTTTCTTAGTGCGACTCTGTACAAGCAGCCTTGTCTGGGAGATCACGTGCACTATGCATGATAATGTTTTGGAGGACTGTATAGGACAACTTGTACATCAGNTTTCAACTGAGCATCTTCCCTCTTTCTACCGCTACCAGTGTCAAGGGAACCCCTACTCCTCTTAACTCAGCCCCCTCACACGTCCCCGACGCAGAACGTCGGGAGGACGAATTAGCGGGGCAGAAGATCCTTTTTGATTTTTATTTTCTGAAATAATACAATATCCATTACAGTCACAATTACACATATTTCATATCAACTTAACATATATATCTATACATACTATACTTTTAACATTATGAAAACATAAACCAAGAACTACCCTGTACTTTTCCACCAATAACAAAAATAAACCATGAACAAAATTGCCACCCTGCTCACAAATAATAACATAATATAATAACTATCTCGCTTTCATTGTCTGTATAGCCTGATCAGGCTCTCGTTTTTGTTATTTCCCGCTCCGCTGTAAGCCGCAGCTGTCTCTTTCTCTCTCATAAGTTACTCACCACGTTCTACGCCCATTCATTCACGAATCTTATACAATCGTCCCTTCTTCCATTTCCTTTCCTTACTGCTATCTCCCCTTTTCCTCTTTCCATTATTTCCTTCCATTCGCGCCACCCAGTCCTGTCCCCGTCCATACATCTCTCAATCACGTGATCTACCGTTTCTCGTTCCCCGTATCCACAGTATAGTGACAGTGATGCTATTTTCAGATACAAATGTTTGTGGAACACGAAACAGTTCAACAACCATTTTGTACGTTGTCTGTTCGATGAATGAGGTGAAATATGATTTTTCCAAAAAATACTTATTTGTTCATCAATTTCCATTTTGCCCCCTTCAAACTACCACCCCCCAGATATAAATACACTTGTGCCTGCACTAATCTTTACAGCAGTTCTGATATGCACTTTTCGAGATGTCCTTGAGCACTCTCCGCAATTCGATTATCATCTCCCCAATAATGACAAAACGCCATCCTTTCATGAGTCCCTTTCATCTTGGGAACAGGAAAAAGTCGCAGGTGGTCAAATCTGGTGAATACGATGGCTGTTGCATGATTACGGTTTTCTGACCAAAAAATTACGAACAAGCATAGCGAGTGAGCGGTGCATTATCGTAAAGCAGAAGCAATGAATTGTTTTCCCACACTGGCGGACGTTTTCTTAATATTACTTCTCGCAAGCGGCGCATAGCTTCAAGATAATACTCCTTATTGACTGTACGACCATGTGGCAAGAATAATGAGCCAACTTTAACATTTGATTTAACTCAGCGTACTTTTTTTGGTATTGGCTCTCTTGGGCTTTTTCATTGGGGCTATTGGACCTTGGTTTCGATGTCATAACCATATACTCATGATTTATCACCAGTTATGACCCTTTCAAGCAAATCTGGATCAACATTGATGTCATTCAGCAATTCCTGAGCGATGATCATGCGACGGTTTTTTTGGTGAAAATTAGGTAATTTTGGAACGAACTTGCTGCTATACGCTTCATGCCCAGAATTTACAGAAAAATCGCATGTCATGAGCCAACATCCTCAGCAACTTCTCTCATTGTGATTCGATGATTTTTCATAACAATTTTTTTATCTTTCACAACATTTTCATCGATTGTTTATGTGGTAGGGCGTCCAGGGCGAGTGTCGTCATTCACATAACTGTAAGTCTATTCCTGTAACACCAGTCATCAAATTCGTGTAGGACTGTGTTTACAAGGTTATGCATTTCTTCCGTTGTTTGACTTGAAAGAATAATGTAAGTGTCGTCTGCGTAAAGGTATATCGCACCATTACTTATATTATTAGGTAGATCACTCACATATAACAGAAAAATTAGTGGACCGAGTACACTGCCTTGAGGTGTCCCATTTGTTACAAGGAATTTATCGGACAGTATATCATTCTGTTTCACCCGGAAATATCTATTTGTTAGGTAATACATTATAGGCTGATTTATATTTCCTCGAATACCGATCTTAAATAGCTCATTTGCAACTTTGCATAAATGGGAACAATTTTCCTTATTCGTAGTTTCACTGTAACTAATACTGTTGCAAATCTAAGATTCGACATAGACTGTCGAATGGGAATAGCTTTCACTGCAAACAGACAACTAGATGAAACCAAAGTGCTATTTTCTATGATAGAAGTACTCGAAATGTAGCTAGGTTAGATAGTTTGTATTTGAAAAATACAGTATCGTAGCAATTCATAACCACTAGAGAATACTTCGTTATTGAAGTTGTAGAGCCCCATTCAATTAGGCGGAATGAATAATCTCCAACCGGATATCGTTTTAAACTGATTCGTATTCACCGCAGTTGACGAACGTTCATTCTCTGGCCAAATATTTATGGAAAGGAAATTGATATCGGATAAATTCTCAAATATTTGAGTTTCATTCCAGTCTAATGGAACATTCAGTAGTGGAATTTACGAAAAAATGTATACTCTACTAGTGAAGTTCATTCATCATTATTGTTTATAAGAATATTTTTTAATTTCTCACCTAACTACATTTAAAAATCAAGAGAATATACCAAGAAGAAGTTTTTTAAACGGGAGAAATCTTGAGAAAGGAGCCCAAAAAGCGATATTCCGACTAGGTAAAAATGATTCGATGTTTTCAAACCATTCTTTGGCATAAAACTGCAAGTTCCCAAATCTAAATGATACGGAAATTTTGCACTATGCAAAGAAGGGTTGCAAATTCAATTATTTGAAATCCATGGAAATTCATAAGCATTAACATTGTGGGTGCAACCTGTTAAATGCAGTAACGTTACTGCAGTAATGTTAGTTGCAAATAAAAGTGGTAAAAATATAGAAAGTTTCAATTCTCTTTTCTTCATTATAATTTCCCACCACGTAGTAACGGCTACAGCCATCAATTTATGATATCTCCCTACGAAAATGACATCTGACGAATCGATAGAGGATTCAAACCATAAATATCAGTAAATGAACAAGTTTGCTTCCACCGATATCTAAAATAATTTGGATTTAAATGTATGTTTACTTTTCGAATGTAGCTTCGTAGAAAAAACACTATTTGGGAGATCAACGAATTTTAAGAAATTTAAATAAAAAAAACAGTGACTAGTCGGATAGGACCACATATTTCCTGAATGATTCGGCCATTACTTGATGAAGATCTATAGTAATTGCATAAATCACAACTTACGAATTATTCTTCACAAACTTCAAATATCAAAAATATATCACATGTTTTGCTACCACAGTAGCGAGTGACTGACATACTGAAAGGTTATTCTATTATATAGATACTTACACAGGTACTTCTTCGATCATAATGAACTGAAGCATACCTAAGGTTCATCCCCAAATTATGATCACCAAGAGCAGATTATATCAATTCTACATCAATAATACAATGTTGGTTTCAAGAAAACAAGTTCAGTAATGGTGATCTATTTGAATCCAATTGGTAATAAAGTAAAACGTTTGAATTTTTAAGTATATTGATTTCCATTGCTTTCAGATGATTTACCTTTAAACCATTATTTTTTATGTGTAAAATTTCAAAATCTCCGTTGAAGATATGAATAAATGCCACAATTAAATTTATGTACTCATGATTTCTTGTATTTCCTGTTCTATATGCAATTTTAATTTTTTTTTATTTAAAAATGAAGCCACTTTCTCCGTTGTTTTTCCAAAAACGGTATTATGAGCTTCGCTCGGAAATTGTTGAATGAGGTCAACGGTGACCCAGATTTGCCTAAAAGGGGCATAAATGGTGAAAAATTATGGGTAAACGGTTATGAGAAAGAAAACAAAGTCCAATCATCCCAATGGAAGAGCCCGAGAGAGCCAATAACATACAAATCACGCCGAATTAGGTCAAATGTCAAGGTTTTGCACATTGTTTTCTTCGATTACCGTAACGTAATGCATCAGGAGTTTTTGCCATATAGTAGTACAGTCAATAAAGAGTATCATCTTGAAGTTATATGCCGTAATCATGCCTCAACCACCGTATTCACCAGATTGGTTCCACTGCGACATTTTTCTGTTTCCAGTATTGACTGGACTCATGAAAGGACGGCGTTTTGTGACGATAGAGGAGATAAAAACCGAAACGCTGCGAAAACTCAAGGACATACCAAAAAGTGCATATTAGAAATGCCTTGAGGTTTGAAAAAAATACTGGCATGAGTGTATTTGTCTGGAAGGACTACTTCGAAGGGGACAGAAAAGAAATTGATGATTGAATAAATTTTTTTTGGAAAAATGAAAATTCACCTTACGTTTTTAAATAGGATAATGTTGAGATGATCAAGTTATTGATAGGAAAACTGTCCAAAACATCCATTCATTTTTGACCTCTTCATGGTTATTTCGAGAAATCCCCAATTCATTCATTTCTAAAGCCTCTACAGCTATCACTTGAAAAGATAAAAGCTTAAGCATTCCGGTAAATAAACTCTTCCACTTCTCATTAGTGAAACGTTACTGCTGTACAAAAGCAAATGGTCCGAACACTTCAAACCTTTTCTACAATTTTCTGGAATTTATTTACACCACAGACCTTTGCCGTGCGTCGAAAAGGCTTTTGCAAAGGCGGTAAGTAGTGCATCGGCGTATCTTGTTAGGTGAAGTATCACCTTTCACAGAGATAAAATGAGCGAACAATGATACTTTCTATGAAATCAAACTTTTACGGAGATAAAGAGATGGAATTATCAATTAAAATTTTCACGAAGCAACTAACTATAGAATTTTCAAGTAATGAAATTCTTTGAAATTACGAAAAATTAAAGAAGAACGTAAATCGTAAAATTATTTCAATGATCAAGAGGTTTGTTGAAACGTTATGAATTGTTTGAGCTGAAAGTGGGAAAACATTCAAAATGTTGAGAAATCACTGAGAAGAATTAGTTTTAAAATTCACGAAAAAAACATTTCTTTAGTAATTCAATTTTATTACTTCTCATGTATTTCATAGATATGAAGCATTCTAGAGGGTGGTTCAAGAAGTACCCGACCCAACAAAGAAAACACAAACATTTTGGAAACAAAATTCATTTATTTATCAATGTGGACTTCTTGCAGCTCTATATAATTTTCCTAGCGATATTCAATCAGTTCGATACTGTTAATAATAAGAACTGTTTTACTTCTCAAAATAGCCATCAACTGCCGACATCACTTCTTCATCGTTGGAGAATCTTTGACCACTGAGCCATTTTTTCGAGTTTGGGAACAGAAAATAATCCAAGGGGGCTGAATCTTGCATGAGGTAGCAATTCAAACTTTGATTCGTTAATTTTGGTCATTGCGATGATGAATTTGTAAGCTGTTGCATCGTCTTGACGAAACACCACTTTTTTCTTAGTCAACTACGGCCGTTTTGCTTGATGCCATGACCTTGTCATTGTTTTGATTGTTTTTCTATCTCGAGTGTGAAGTGGTGGACTCATGTATTGATATTGTGAATATCCCTCATTCGAGTAGATTGAAATTTGACGTTACCGTGGGGTGACTTTATCCTCTGGGGCAGCTTTGCCCAGTTTTGAAAAAACAGTTTCGCGCCTCCATAGTAAATAGCTGAAAGGTCGATTGAGGCTCTGCAGTCAATGAAACATACCTCCTCAATGACAACGAGATATTCTATAGTTTGTAGGTCATTCCAGATAAGTGCTATCACCAATTAACCAATTAAGTGTTTCATTTGTAACGTGTGTTATCCATGAAAATTTGATCTCTTCAAAATTACACATACACAGCTTCTACGAAAGCAAGGCGCGTTTCATCGCTCATTATTATCAGTAAATATAATGAAGAATTCAATCCACTTGCAATTTCGTTCCTTCACCCAACCTATTGATTGTTATTCGAGTGGGCAACGTCAGCCCACGTTTTACACGAAAAATTGGGATCACTTTGCCCACCTTTTATTTAAAGTGTTACATTGTTATTTTAGTTTTTTACTTTCTCATCCTTCAGAAAGAGAAAGCATTTAAATCCCAAAAAAATACGACTCATTTTGTCTACAAACTATTAAAAAAATATATGTCGTTCATAACACTTCTGTCGACAATCCTGGCAACTCTACTAGTTATATTCGATTTTTTGAGCAATTTTTGTCTTTACTGCGGCTCTTATAACACTCTGAGGAGGTGGCTTTGCCCATCTTTCATTTATAGCTTTGTTATGCAAAGTGACCCCGCTTCACGAGGTGACTTTGCCCACCCATATTTTATTTCTCATTTAAGAGTGGGAATGATATAAAAATAAAATAACTACATAAATAACATCTACAAACCACCTTTCAAAGGTACAAATTTCATCTAGGATATCAAAAATGGGTTATGTGAGAATTATCAACTTAAATTTTAAAATTGGGCAATGTCACCCCAATTGACCGGTATCATTTTCAGTAATAATAGGTTCATTTAGCCCTAACTGAACTATATACATACAACAAAAAAGGCAACCCAAACAATGATAGATGCGTGATCAAAGCATGATCATCACGCACACCTATTGGGTAAAATAAACAAGCCTCCTTACGCCGGCCAATCAGATTTAACTGCAATCGGCTGTCGGAATTCATCGTTACAGTGTCGGAGTGGTCGGTTACGTTTCAACGCCTGTGGTGTGTACGGTATTTTAGAGTTGAAATTTTTCAAAATGCCAAGAACTAACACGGCTGAAGAAACTGAAAATTTGTGTCCTACACTCCACCCAAAAAATGTTATTATAATCAGCAGCATATTAATAACAAAAATCGGTCGTTTCTTAGTATGACTCTGTACAAGCAGCCTGGTCTGGGAGATCACGTGCACTATGCATGATAATGTTTTGGAGCACTCCGTTGCTTGGTTGGATACAGTATAGATACGTATTATTGAGTCCAGTGGTGGCTTGGAACACAATTCAGCCAACAACTAATATGCTTTGCAATAATAAAACTACAACTTATTGCTTCCTTATTTGTCAGTACACTATGCTTTGAGACAGGCAGTATGTTGAATGGACTGACGCCTATCAGAAAACAACTACTCGACTGGCTAATACCACGAACGTCGTTGGATTATATCCATTGATATGAACATTGAATATTTAAAGTTCATTTCTTTTGATTTGTTTACTGTCTGTCTTCAAGCATTGCCCACTGACTAATAAGAAAGTTTTTCTTCGTTATTCAGAGGAACCTGACAAATTTCGGATATGCAGTACCTCGTCCACTAGATGGAGTGACATTTTTGTTGTTCGCTCCAACTAAAGACGCAGAATGAAATACTCCGAAAGAATTTCTATTTTCAATTATGTAATATCATTGACTTTAGGTCGATGATGGTCACTATCTTGCACTGACGAGTGGCTAAGGAGGCACGAAACCGGTCTGCAAGTGTGCCCGTTCCAAAATTGAAGGTCGACTCTTTCAGTTGTATTGCCAATTGCATATGCAGGAAATTTTCTGTGAAGATTCCTGCACTGACGCCTGTCGGATATAATCCAACACCTTTCGTGGTATTAGCCAGAGGAGTAGTTGTTTTCTAATAGGCGTCAGTCCATTCAACCTACTGTGTAGGTATATCCGAGACTGGCTTGAACATTTAAAGTTCATTTCTTTAGATTTACAACTGATTGTTTGTAATGTTTTTCATTTGTCGAGTCACATTCATAGTGGTAACACGGAATATTCAATATTATTACAAAAAAAAAGTTTTTCGAAGAAATGTTCAACGCCCTGTCCCTTGGACACAATTTACTTCCGGACCCAGGTGCATATGGACGTTTTTTTCGTAAAATCAGTTCCTGAACACGCCACAAATATCAATCCGCCTTGCCCGTACGATACGCCACTGATGTGATATTTGGTAACGAGCGCGTCGAGATGTTGGAATTCGACTCCGATCACCGAAAGGAATGTCTAGATGGAATGTCAACTTTTCCAGATCTCTCTTCGTTCATTATTCCAAGTTGTTTTCGACAAGTAAGAGACGGTCTTCTCTCTCAGCCTTTAATTAAATTTCAGATGATGGTAGCGTAATGACCCATTAACGTCGCCGGAATATTCGAAAGAGTCACGCTCCACTGTTCGGCTAATTATTATTGTTGGAAAAAGTCTGGAAAATATAACGGTAATGGTCGAAGCTTCAGGTGAAATTATAGGATTCACTTCGAGGATTAACGCTCTCTGCTGCGGTGAATTGTTTGGAATAATTAACGCTATCGTTAAGATAGTCTTACTTAGAAATTTTCATAATTTGTGTTTATCATGGCCAGTGACAATGAGTGCCTGGAGAAATAACTTTACAAGCATATCTTTCAACACATTTTTTTAAACATTTAAATTAATAGTAACATAATTCGGCAACTAATTGAAGAACTGTAGCCCTACGATATTGGGAAAATTACATTCTAATTCTGTTCGACTTTGAATTATGTGGTTTAACACGGCCAACATGTCACCGAGATATTCCTCCTCATTCTCCAACCGAAACTGATTCTCTCTCATCTGCTGCACATATCTCACTGCCATTTCGTCGCTGTCCATGTCCAACT
Source organism: Leptinotarsa decemlineata (assembly GCF_000500325.1). Classification (NCBI taxonomy): domain Eukaryota; kingdom Metazoa; phylum Arthropoda; class Insecta; order Coleoptera; family Chrysomelidae; genus Leptinotarsa; species Leptinotarsa decemlineata. The sequence continues at coordinate 18,581 of NW_019292787.1, forward strand.
CTTGTGGATCTTGAGTTGGTTCAAGCATTTTTTCACTATCTCTTCGACTTTGAACTATGTGGATAAACACAGCCAGCATGTCGCTGATATATTTCTCCTCTTTCTCCATTCGAAATTGATTCTCTCTCATCTGCCGTACACATCTCACTACCATTTCGTCGCTATCCATGTCCAACTCTTGTGGATCTAGAGTTGGTTCAAGCATTTTTTCACGATCTCTTCGACTTTGAATTATATGGTTCAACACAGCTAACAGGTCAATGGGATATTTTTCCTCTTTTAACGAGTTCAAAAAGATCATTTATTTGAATAAACATAACCGCAAAGTTTGAAGATAAACAAACTTGGTAGAGTTAATACTAGCCTAAATTTTTTGAAGAAAACCACACATGAATGGGTACTAAATATTTTTGCAATTGTTCTGATGATTTTTTTTGTACCAGGAAGACTTTATAAGGATAAGCAGACCAGCCTCAGAAAATTATTCCATATAATAGGCGTGCCTGCATTTGTGCATAATTAACAGAAATGAGATGTTGCTTATCTATACAAAAATTCCATAATAGTAGGTACTAAATTCTTAGAAATTAAAACAAAAATATTGTTTTCAGCATGTGAATCTATATATTTTTTCCTTATTTATTCAGTATAATTTCCGTACGCCACTGAAAAAAACAGATTAGGGCAAAAACGTCAGCCATTTCTGAGAATTCAGTGCCTACTATTTTGGAATTTTACTTTTATAGGACAGTAAGTAGGTTCGTGAGCATGTACACCAGTGTATTCAACTTATTAGTTTTTTTTTATTGATGCAACTAATTTTCCTTTATTTTAAGTATTTCAATATTGAATTCTACAAAAAGGATTTGAAGCTTTATATCTTCTGTTAATTATCTGCGAGCGCTTTCGACAGTTGGTAGTATTGTCATCTTCTGTCACTCCTCAAACTGAACTGGTCATCCTGTTGTCTGTCTCTTTATACGGTCAGAGCGTCTTAACTCAGGTATTTCACTTTCACATTTCACATTCAATATATTAAACAAAACCATACACATTCCTAGAGAAGATCTAACACGAAGAAGAGTACCTGATGCAGAACAAATACAGGCAAATTTACCTAAAGTACCTGAAATACCTGAGTTAAGACGCTCTGACCAAATAAAGAGGCAGACAACAGGATGACCAGTTCAGTTTGAGGAATGCCTAGAAGATGACAGTACTACCAACTGTCGAAAGCGCTCGCAGATAATTAGTAGAAGATATAAAGCTTCAAACCCTTTTTGTAGAATTTAATATTGAAATACTCAACTTATTAGAAACATATATGCAGTGATTTCCGAAATTCAGGATTTCATCAAGATGAATTCCTAAGAATTCAACTGTTCCATCTTGCTCAAGATAGCTGCTTTGAGTACATATGTCGTGTTGAGAGCATTTTTCTATAATTGTGAAATCTGTTGAATTTTATTTCAGTGCTATCCAGAAATGGAAAGGTATCTGCTAGCATCATTCAGTATACTGTTACATTTGTATTCAAGAGCATCATTTAATTTTTCAGATATCAAAAATTAAGTATCGTTGGCATAAATGCACACATTTTGTTTCAGCTAATGATGACTTCATGAATGCTCAGTTAGTTAGGATTCCATGAAGAATTATGAAAAAATCACCGTGAAACAGATCTCAAAATATCTGAATAAGTTTTAAGAAATGATCAGCTTCACCAATATGATTGCTACAGAAAATTCATAACGGAAAAAAGTTTTAATTGAAGTTATCTGCTTCTGATTTGGAACAAATCAATCCGCTTTCTTGTTTGCTTATAATTCAATTAAAACGGTTCAAAGTTGACAAGTTACACTTGTTACATGTCGATTATGAAAAATTTCCAACTGCTTTTCATGAAAAAGTTCATAGTGCAGTACAAGTTTGGCTTGTATTCGATGAATTTCAATTGTTTATTATCATTATTTGCTAATTAATATGCATGCATTAACGATTATTACTTGTAGATCATAATGATCGAAAAAAAATCGGTATTGAAATCTGTTTAAAATCAGTTTTTTCGTTAACCAACTGTCGCCTCCTACGAACGACAACCCTCAGAAGTCGAAATTTGTGCGAGCTAAGGACTAACGAGGACTTACCTTTTAACGTGTGATTCCTATCACGATAAAGTCATTTTTTCCACGATCTTTTTTCTTTAAATTTTCAAAATTTAATAACGTAACAAATGTGTTCATCCATATGTATAAAACAGCCATTAGCAAAAATTACTTCCTCGCGTGAAACGTTCGAATTTTCTTTCGGTCATTTCCTTTCGGTCTACGAACATAAGAAACCATTAGGCGTGAGCGCATATAAGGTGGACGAATCCAGAGCCACGAAACGATCTGATCCCTAAATCATTATCATAATGACTGCACGAAATAAGAGATCGAAATGTAAGTCGGGAAATTATTTCGTCCATAGGCGTCCAATAGGTCTATAGAGTGTGCCAGATTTTCTTCTTGCCCTATTTCTCATTCATTTGTGAAAGTGGAGAGCAGAAAAAACACTTTTAACCGGAGGAAAATTATCATTTTCACGCTTTATATCAGCTTCACCTTTATGTATGTATGTATGTATGTTTGTTTGTATGTATGTTTGTGTAACTCTCAAGCTCGTGATATGTATTGACAGAATTTTCGGCATTATTGCTTGATCGATTCGCGGGCAGATGGCGCTGTACGTTACCTCATTGATATTTCTTGATCTATTCGCGGGAAGATGGCGCTGTACGTAACTATCAATAGTTATTGTTTAAAGCTTATTAAAAAAAATATTTTCCAATTTTTAGTTCGATGTTATTCAAAAGCGTGTTTTTCAGTTTTTTTAAACTATATTTATTTTTCTATAACCATCACACATTACCAGATTCATTACTTTAACACCTTCGAGGAAAATCACACATAAATAAATTCATTACTTTGCAACGTATCCAAAAAAAAACTTCAATGTGAGATTTTCAGTTGAAAGTTTAGAAAACAGCGATACATGTTTCGCTATACGATAGCGATAGCTTTAGTAGTATTGTGACGCCTGAAGATAAATGAAAAGATGTAAAGAATATAGCATTTTCCATGGTTACACGGAATATGAATAATCTCGGAATAATCAGGAATATGCATACTTTACAAATGAACAGACAAATGGAACATTGAACTAAACAAACATTACTATTTGTAAGTGATAAACTATTCGTTGCCATAGCAACATTTCTCTATTGACAGTAATTTTAGTGTGGTTATGAATATTTTAGTGGTTGCTGAAAATTTGAATTCAGGAGGTAACATATTATGAATTGAAATGCCGGCAACTTCTGGTGATATTTTAAAATATTCATTATTTCGTTTCTTTCTGTAGATATTTTGATTATAACTGATTGGATATGCCCAATATATTTAAATAGATATTTTCCAACCAGAGCAAGGACTGATTTGGAGTTGAATGCTTCGTTACAAAGGGTTTGTTGGCCAAACTTCGGTGCTATGGCTGGTTGGATCATTTTTATGTATAGCACTTCAGCTTCCTCAAAAAACATTCCCTGCAAGTGGCCGTCACAGGATATCTCTCGAATACATTCACCATCAACGCTGGTGTTCCCCAGGGATCCATATTGTCTTCAACCCTCTTTTTATTGTATATCAACGACTCATTGGGAAAAATTAAGAACCCAATGTATTACTTTGCTGAAGACAAGACACTTGTTTCATCATCAAGACACCAATATGTCTTGACACAATCATGTCGCTGAAATAAATTCTCAAAAGATTGTTCCAAACAAGAAAAATATACCCACCTGAGCACCTTTTGATGCCTTATGTACCTCAGATCAGATATTCTTTGTAGTACTGTCTTCATGTATGAAGCTCCGTCCTTAAACATGCTCTACAGTTGCTGGATTCCATCCAGAAAAGAGTTATTCGCCTAATTGGAGACAAGAACATCACTTGTAACCTTGATAGTCTGGAACATCGAAGAAAGGTTGGAGATTTGCCACTCTTTTATAGAAATTTTCACGGAAGCATTTGATTCCGCCAAGAGCGGTGCATATCAGACATACGCGACGGACTGTGGCTGCTCATCGTTTTGAAGTTCAACTCAGTACACCTCGAACTTCAATGTTCAAGAACTCTCTCATTTGGAGAACTGCGTTTATATTGAATGAACTTCCTAATAACATTTTTTCGAATGAATTCAATCTCCAGCGACTCAATTCTAACGTGAATCGCTACTTTAGCACAGGCACCGCTCTTAGAGCAACTTACTGTAGTGCTTGTGCTGTAGTGCTTGTGTTTTGTCCTTGAAAAGAATCCGTATTTCATACTGAAGGTATCTCGTATATTCTGTATCAAGTATAAATATGAGGTCTATCTGTAGCACTTAATCTTATAGGGTGATATTATTTGACATAACTCAATGAGTTGATGTGAATTTACTTATAATACTTGCTCAGTTATCTTTCTTGCACCGCATTTTGATATATTGCAAGTTCGAATGATATACTTCTTCTAGAAATATTCGCATTTATATCTATAAAAACTACACCTATTCCATTTTTCTCAATTTCTATTTAGATTTCAACTGTTTCGACTTCGACTGGTATTCGATGATTAGAATCTCTTCGTATGTCAGTCAAAACTCTTTTTCTGAACTTAAGTTGAAAGAGAAAGATAATAACCTATTTGTTCCTCCTCATCTCGCGACTCTACGTCAAATGAAATCAAGTATTATCAGTCGTAGATTCCCATAACTTGAAGTTGTTTCCGAGTCAATGATGAAAAAGAACATATTTAAAATGTTGGGACATCCCGTATATGAATCGATCGAACTTCAAAATCCACAACACGAGCTTCAAGCCTATAATCCTCGCCGGAGATCGCTGCCCCGCCAAATGAACCGAACAGATGGTAATAAAAAATCCCCATTTGGGTAATCAAGTTGCGATACAAAACAGAAATGGCGCGTATACTTGCTATGGAGAGAAAATAACAGACGCAAAATTGAACTTTCCGATAAAAACTCTGGGTTTCTTGATCAGCACCGGAACAGTAAAAAACAATAGAATAAAGAACGAAGTGAATTAAAACGTTTCGGAAAGGATTATAGTATTGAGGTCAGTAATATTAAGTTCTTTCTTTTTATTACAATGTTTCTGTCTTCCTTTATCACATCGGACTTGTTAGTGAGGGAGAGTTTGAAAAGTTGTTGCATCAATTCTATTTTCATTTGTCAGAAAATTCGATCGATCTATAGACCAAAAAAGTTTCACTAAACAAATAAACAATTTTTTCAAGCATCTTCTATGAATATTTGCCATTTTCAGCGGCATACTTACGCATTCTCAAAACTTACTTATAAATCGTTGATATCCTTTTCTTGGAATACATGAAAATTATTTGATTTCAACAATATTCTTTGAGACATTATTTTCATGAAAAAGTAATTTTTCCTTGGTGATTTCGGTGTTTTTCACCTCCAACAGTTTGAAAAACAGATGAATAAAGATCAACAGAGAATGTGCTTTCAGATGTAATGAAGGGTAAACGGGGTAAACGAAAAATTATTGCATAACAAAAACAATATTTTCAGGTTTTTTAGATTGGAAACGTTAGTATCATGCCCGGAAAGCATCAAGGGATTTCAACATTTACCATACTGTAGAAGCAATAATATAAAAACTGTATGATCGAAAATTTTTCCATTGATGGTGGTAACTTATGTGATACTTGTACTTCTGATAATGGTACTCATTTTTTAATAACAAACATTATACTCGATCATTATATTGACTTCACTAAATTACTTTTGCTTTTCTAGTCCCTTGTTGTGCCGAATTTGTTAGAATTGAACTGATTCTGTTTTATACGAGCGATTGAAACACTTTTCACCACTAATGACTTCCAGTTAGTTGCAAATAAAACAATGATGAGTAAATTATATTTTGTAAGGTGACAGAGCTACAATTGTCTGAAATAGGTACAATAATAACAATGAGGAACGTATCAATTATAATAAGAGTAAATTGATGGCTGTAGCCGTTTCTACGTGGCAGAAGATAATCATGAAAAATGAGAAAAAACTTTCCATGTTTTTTTATAGTCCGGTCAAATTGGACCACAAAATAAGAGTGAAGATACCTAAATTACCACCAAGCTAAAAATCAGTAAGATTGTTTGAAATATGATTGAAAATTAAATTTGGAAGTTCCCCATCTTTCCCCTGTATGGAAAAAATTTTATTCAAGGTCATAGGTTAAAAAAATTAGTTTTTCGCGATTTTCAGCAAAACGTTAAGTTTTATCATAAAAATACTTCAGACAAAAATTGTAGATCATAAAATTATCTACAAAAAATGTTCGAAATGTCCAAATGTCCATATTGGACGAAGCTGCAGTAACGATAGTCACAAATAAAAGTGGTAAAAAACATAGAAAGTTTCATTTCTCATTTTTTAGGATGACGAATACGACGAATAGACGAATACTTTCAATAGCAAATGATAATTTCTCTACTTTTTACGGTTTTTCACTCCGCTTCAAATAAAAAAGGGAATTGACAAACTAGGAAATAAAAAAATATGTTTTGGTCAAGTATGTTTAGTGTATACTAGACATTTGATATTGCTCCTTGAAATTTTGTCAACTTTAATTTACAGGGAGGTACCATTTTTATATGAAAATCAATCCCTTGTCAGCTAATCTCTATTCCACAACAGCCTCCAGGTCAAAAATTTCAAAAAGGTATAATAACCATAAAAATAATAATTTGTCTTTATTCTTTTCATAACAATGAAGTTCAGTCTTCTTTCAGTGTGTGATATACTTGAAGCAGTCTGTTCTTCCTTATAATAGTCAAGTGTAATCTCCTTTATTCGGGAGATCTTTCAATTTCGTAACACTCATATCACAAAAAATAAAATGCTATCTGGAGTTTTCATTCAATTCCAAATTGGAAGGTCATCCTAAATATACAGTTTCCCTGCTTGAAATTAGTTCCTACTACTGACTGATTCTGATAAAAGTAACAGCGAACAAAATTCACGGCGAAAAATTTCTCATTGGAGTACACAATATGGTTCTAGATTCAATAACCCTGTAGCCAAATTATAGGAACATTATTTTCGAACGTAAGCCTAAACGGTGAAGGATATTTCAACTTGCTGAAACTTGCTTGCTAACATCCAGTTAGAGCCTCCGTTGCAAAATGAGGTAGTTTTCAACAGTATGGTACTCCTTTCAATTATGACAATATTAACTTTCAGAGTCCATGGACTGGAAGGAGTTCTACAGATCTGTATCTGTAGAGGCTTTGGTTCTACAGATAACCACCTACTTCTCTCGATTTGACTTCATTAGATTTTTTCTATGGGTATGACCAAAATCAGAAGTATACGCGAAAAAATTACCAGATGCTTTGCCTACTAAAACATGATATTTTTCAGAGTCTAAGGAATGAAACAGAAGCTCTTTCATATGAAAAGAAATGAAACAATATATATACTTGAACAGATTTTCAAAAACTGACAGTTCCATAGATACTTTCTGACCAAATCTCGGAATTAATATTTAAACGATACCTGGTCTGGTGAGAGAGATAGTCGCCTCCTCCACTCCACAGTCACTAACGAGAATCCAGCATAGAGTACGGTCAAATTAATACGACTACGGCGGCTCGCATGAAATATCAACTCCTAGATAAAGGAGCAATCAATTAGTTATACACCGGTGCAATTCGGAATTATCTAACGTACTGTCTACTGTACTGCGAATTGTAATGGAGATACGGCCAAGATTACTATTCACGCAGCAGCGAAACAGCTAAGTGGAAGCTGATATACGATCCCTTCGAGTATACCGTTGTTATATAATTTACGGAGAAGGATAACAGCAAAATGATCAGATTAGCGAAAATATTTGCCATGAAGACATATATTAAAGGATATGAAACAAAACTAGAAATGTACGGTTCCAGAGAAGTGGTACATGATTGGCTTAAAAGTTATCTGACAAACAGGATACAGTATAATCAAGCATACAATCACACTTCGTTGAAAACAATAAATGATGAAGAAGTTCCCCAGGGTTCTGTTTTAGGTCCTCTGTTATATCTGATATACGTGAATGACATGTGAAAGTTGTATAATGTATGCAAACGACACCTCCCTCATAGCTGCAGGGAGCAATGTAGAGCAAACAGTCTTGAAGGATAATGAAGAAATCGAAATATCTGAGGAATGGTTTCCTTCAAATGGATTAGTTTAGAACATGGAAAAGATAACGTTCATTAGATTTAGTCACTCAAATAATAGACTCGACCGCAGCTTGTTGCTAAAGTCTAACGGCAGATCTATCGCTCAAGCACCTTCTACAAAGTTTCTTGGGTGGCATATGAATGAACGCCGTACATGGACTACCCATATAAATGAAGTGTGCAAAAAACTAGGTCCAAAGTAGACCAGTACCAACTCGGAAATACCGTGGAAAAATATGTATTGATAATACTATATTTTGCACACTTTCAGTCAGTAATGACATATGGAATCATAGTATGGGGAGTATCACAGGAGGCCGATAGAGTACTTAAACTCCAGAAAAAAGAAGTTGAAAATATTGTTGGGAGTGGCCAGGAGTGTAAGCTGTTAGGACACTTGTACAGCTGAAAACCCTGAATTTCCATTCTTTGTATATCATACATACACTGATATATGCCAAAGCAGAGTTGGCCTCATTCAGAGCGCTGGAAAACAATATATATCACACAAGAACTGCAGCAATCCTGGAAGTGCCGAATCACCGTTTCCAAAAAACAGAACGTTGCCCAAAATACATGGCAATAACCTTGTTCAATCATCTACCAAACTACTTCAAATATCTTCCTTTGAATTAATTCAAAATAGTCAAAAATATCTTATTAAAAAAAAAGCGTACTACTCTATAAGCGAGTATTTGGGAGACACAGATTTTAACTGATTTTTTATTTCATGTATGTATGTATATTTCCATATTTTACATTTTATCAAACCACTTGTTCTTATTGCTTTTTTGTATAATCGAAAATTCGCGGGGACAAACTGTTCCTGACAAATGATTTGTTCTTCATTATGTACGAAATAGTAATAAGAACCAATTACAAGTAATTAACTATTATATTGAGTCCTTTTACATGCTTTCATGCACTTAGTTACATCAATAACTATATTAATTATATNCAGTTCAAAAAATAAGGTGAATGTTCAAATTTCGATCACTGATGATCATTTTCTGTTGGTACACTTGTCTCGAACATAAATTTACAGTTTAAGCTGTTTAGAATGTTTAATTTGTTGGTGAGAGGCATCAAAGTTAGGAGTTTTTGGCAAAAAATCACACCGTAATCTTGCCTCGGCCACAACAGATTTGCCCCGTTGGAGTTTTTCTATTACCAAAGTTGAAGAGACCAAAAATTGAGTCGAAATAGAATGTAACGAATCAATCAATATTTTTTCGGAATAATGAAAATTCACATTATTTTTTGAATAGGTTCGGCTGTTGGCACATATCAATGAACAGACAGAGACATACGTCGAGATTTGTACAGAATTCCGAAGAGTCCGCATAATGAACCAGCAGTTGTACTTTAATTATGAATCTATAACACACGCTAAGCGATTATCATACATCACTTAACACGCCGAATGTCTGTTGTGCGATGACATAATTTGCGCTGATTCAGTTAATTTGATTTAATCATCTTTAATGCTTTCGTGTCATGACGGGATATGAATTATTTCGTATTGTCGACTTCATCACCAGATTTTACTAATGAATGGAAATTAGCGAGGTGTAATGTTATTCATCCATTGTAAAGTGTTTTGAGGGAATCCATCAATATCAATTCCTTTGAATTGTCTGCCTTCATCGTTATCCTAATTTTACTCCTCCGTAATATTCTAGGCTGATACGCTTCCCTTTGAAAATTGATTGGAATTTGGATACTGATCTGTTTATATTGCAAATCGTTTATTGACTCGAGTAGTGATTACTGAAAATTCCATCAGCATAAAAATATGTGTAATTTCTGATATTTAATTGAGGTATATTATGATGAAAACCCTCACGCTATTGTCGAAACTAACCATCAAGAACAGTTTTCTCTTAACATGTGGCTCGGAGTTATTGGAGATGATTTAATTGGGCCTCATTTTCCACCTCCTCGACTAAATGGTGAGGCATACCTTCAATTTTTAAGAGAAGTGCATCTAGTACTGCTGGAGGAAGTTCCTTTGGGCGTCAGAAGGAATATGTTTTTTATGCATGATGGGGCTCCCGCCCGTTTTATTCAAGTAGCACGTCAGCATTCAACTGAAACATATGCAAATCCGTGTATAGGTCGAAGAGGACCACAGAACTGGCCCGCTTGGTCCCCAGATCTCAATCCTCTCGATATCTCTATTTGGAGCCATTTACAGCATTTGGTTCATCATACTTCTCTTCGCGATGTAGAGGACTTAAGAAACCGCATCATCGATGCGTACACGGTATTAAGAGAGACTCCAGGAATATTTGAGCGAATACGTGGCTCAATGCGCCGACGCCTAGACGCATGCGTAATGTCTGAAGGTAGACATATTGAACATTTTGTCATGCAGACACATCAAATTCAAAAGTCTACGGCCTCCCGGTTGTCGGGGGAGGTACAATCGTGGAACGGTCGATTTGGGATGTAAACTCCTATAGAGATACATCCATTTTTCGGGTATTCACGTCGAGTTGATACAGCTCCTCCCTATTCCACTTCACTACACCAAACGAGTAGAGGAAGATTGCAACGGCAAGCATATTTGTTGAAGCAACTTTCGACAGTTCTGATGACCAGATCTGTCGAAGTTTGTGATGATACTTGCCACGAAGAGAGTTCTTCACTGCTGTTACCTCTTGTGAGTGGCGTTGTTCCACCCCGAGGTAAGTATACGACCCTCCGGCATCCAAATGGCGTAGGATGCTTCCATCTACAAGCTGCACATCCTCTCTGTAGTTCCCGCATCGTCCTCTTTTGAGAAGGACCACTACACATTTGTCTATCCCGAATTTCATACCGATAGCATGCGTGTACTCCTCCACCACCCTCAAGGACTGATAAAGATTCTTCTCTCCAGAGGCATAAAGTTTAAGATCATACAAATGGGTGACTTTGTGCCTCCGCTTTCCGGGATTGCCCCAGTTATACCCTCGAGTATTTCTGAGCGCAACGGATAATGACAATAGGGGACTGAGGGAATCGCCCTGAAACACACCCTTTCTGAAGGTGACCCACCCTGTTTGGACTCTGGGTTGAACAGATGTGGTGAAGCGAGTTCGCCAGAGTGGTATCAATTATTAAATTCATCTCACTATTTTGTCGGATACCACAAGGCATCTGAACAAATGCAAGATGATCTCATGCGATATTGTGTGCCTTACGGAAATCGATCCAGGCCATAGAGTTCACTTATATTGTATCGAGTCCTGCGTTACACATCTATCGATGAGCAGGTTCTCTTCACCTCAAGCGACACCTCTCCTCGACCATTTATTATTATTATTATGTAGCTTCAACAAGATAGCTGTCATGAATTGTCAAAGTTGGAAGACTATTAGAAGACCCTATATATTCAGATCATTTCGAGGAAAAAACTCCCATCCCGAAAATAACCCACCGAGGAAATGAGATTTCCTGATATTCATAGAAGATTCCTAAACATCGAGAGCGACTCGCCATGCGTGCGACAATATTGTATCTGTAGTATGCATATATATTACACGTATTTTCCTGATACTCGCGGATGTAAGGCGCTTTTATTGCCTTTGTATGCGACTTGGCATAAAAGAATGCTTTTTCGATTTCTTTCCGCTCGAAGGTTAGCGATAGACAGTACCGTGTCAGATCGGTAGCACAAAGTTCTGATGAAAACCGTCGTTTTATTTTTTTTGTCTACTGACATTTCCCGGATGTTATGGGACGTTCCGTTGGAAACAATGTTTCATTAATTATATGTGGATCATTCAGAAAGTTGTTTTAAAGATGAAACATTGTAAAGAAACTTGTTGATAGCCATGGAAACTATACTGTTGCGAATGCGGCGTGCGGTGACGAGCCCATTGTGGATCAGCTACATCGTTTAAAGAACCCTCATAAAACTAAGTGGGGAAAAACAAGCTAGTTTTTCCATTCGAAGAGCAATTGTGGTATAGAACTAGACCGGAATAGACTGAAAGAATCATTTGATGAAACTGTTACCTTACTCTTTTCTTGGTCTAGAGCAAAAAAGTGCTACATGTGCCCAGTTGGAATGACTAGCTCTTGGGTTCTTATAGAAACTCAATTATAAATGCTGAAAGGGGTTACCACAGTAGAAGCATTTATTTGGGACGCCATCTACAGTGGTTTTTGGAAATACGGTATCCGTTTTCAACACTTGGTACTGTAGACCAATTCAGTTACACTGGGATGAGAGACACTACAAGTATACCAATAAAACATGGAAGACGGTTCACTTGAGGGTTCAGTTCTGATAGAGTTTTGCATTCCTATCCTTGAAATGAATCAATTAACGAAAATAAAAACAATAATGAAAATGAATGGTCACTATTTGAAGAAATCAGAGTGTCAATGTTCTGAAATTTTCTACTCTTTCCAATGATGGTCTTAATAGGAAATATAACTAGGTACAGGGTCTTGGCCTAGGGTTGAATGCACTAAACCGTAGAACTTGTGATCGAAATCCTATTTCCAGGAACCATCAAGAAAACTCAAGGATGTTGTTTTATACTCCTCCGAATAGACCCATATGATTCTTGAAATCCAAAACTCCTGCAGTCTCTAGCAATAGCCACCTCAGACCTATATTTTACGGTGCATCCAGACATCCAAAACGATCTCCTCCTGATGTCCAATTCATTCAATTTATTTCTGTTTTTATGCTATTAGTGGTTCTTATACTTCTATTGGTTCTGATGCTTTTTATGATTTTGCGATTTAACGATTGAACGATTTTTTATGATCCTATGATCCTGATCACTTCAGGTGAAAAAACATGTCACACGTTTTTCTTGAGGATTTTATAAAAACCTATGAATTCCAAGCTTGACTTTTGAAATGTTTCCTCTTCGCGCTAGATTTGATACATATCAATACAATCAAACCCGACAGTATGGCACCGATTTATTATTCATGAACTAAAAACGACGGAGAATTTCCAGTACGTATGTGGTGAAGGGGTGATTGTAGCCACTTCCGTAAAATCGGAAAGCCAGGCTTCCATAATTTTTCTTTATTTCCGGAGCAACTGTGGGTACCTCAATAAACGCGAAATTACAAATCGCTGTGATACCAAAGATTGCGCTGAAATTTACTGAACATTGCCGACTAACAGTTCAAAGAATGATTGTATAAATGTGCGAGCCAATCGCTTAAAAGGTGGACCAGATAGAGAAGAGTTCGGAAGCAGTGGGACAGAAATAGGTAACAAGCGATAGTAAACAAATAAAATAATTATAAAATACTATAGAAGTATGTTGTTATGATTTGTATCTTCTGAACCTACGTCTTCTCCACATCTTTCTGGAGAGAAAACCTAGAAGGACAGCATACAAATTTGTGCGTATTGCCAATTGCAATGAACACGCTTATGCAAAGTGTAGCAGACTACGGCTGACACTGAAAGTCGAACTTTCTCCAGAATCACATTCGATTCAATATCTCGTACAATTAACCACAACCTGCTGAGAGCAGATAGTTGATGGTTCCTTGTTGGATCAAAGAACACCTTCAGGTGTTGTTGTATACAGTCATATACCTATATTTTAGGCGGAAATATACGCCACTGATTCATGCGGGTGGAAATTTGTAGGAATCAACCTCACACATATATCAATAGAAATATTCTGGATATTCTATAGAATAATTTGGCTCACACAGCAACGTCCAACTTCTTAGTGAACTCGCCTCACTAGGACGACTCAACAAATTGTCAACGGTCTGGAAACCTGGACACACTGGCTTCGGAGGTGTTGACTCCCCTACAAAGTAGGGTACTGCAGGTGGCTTCATCAAAGCGGCTTCTTCATTCAGTGTTACTATGTTCATTCGGGTTTGAAAGCCGTCGAAGTTTGGAACTGCATTCTAAAGTTTCGCCAGCTGTCTGTGAAACTGTGCAGGAGAATCCGAGGCAGTCGATTTTACGTCACTTACTCGGCCTATCGCATACCACAACTAGGCAAATTTTCCGTCTTGACTTCAGCCTGCACCCATTCAAATTCAACTGACAGGGGTACTGAAAATGACTATCTACAACGAGGTGTGTACGCTGAATGGGCTCAGGAGCAGTTGGCAAGTGACCTTATTTTTCATAAAAAAATCATCAGCGATGAGGCCCATTTCTGGTTGAATGGGTACGCGAAAAAACAGAATTGTCGAATTTGGAACGATACCAATCCACATGAGATCCCAGAGCGTCTAATTCCTTCCGAAAAAGTCACAGATTGGTGTAGATTTTGGGCTGGTGGCGTCATCCGTTTATACAGAGTGTAACTAAATAAGTGTAAACATTTAAGGAGGTGATTCCTCATCGAAAAAAAGATAGGATCTTTCATATATAGAAATTTCATTGGAGCATCCCTTGTTAAGACACAGCCCCTTAAAGGGGGTACATAAAATTTATATAACAATTTTTTTCACAAGCACTAAAAAAGTTACAATATTGAAATTAACCTGACATTTTATACTACCAAAAAGACACTTAGCCAGAAATGTATTTGGTTGACCTCATGGTTGTAAGAGATGGAAAACGAAACCCCTGAAATTTATTTCCAATGTAACTTTTTGTCTTATTATTTGTTTACCATTCAATTTCCGAAAGCCTGTTTCATTCTAAACAAAAAATTTCTCTTGGGTTTTTTGCCCAAAATAAACCAGTTCGCAGCAAAAAATTATTTTATGAACAACATCGTCATAAATGCGAAAATACGAAACTAATCTATTTAGTAGGTCGCTATTAGCGATAATGACAATTAAATTGGTATGACGCTGTCAGTTTATGAATTTTCGAAATTGAATTGATACTAATTGTGTATTGTTGTTCTGTTCATAATTTGTTACTTTAATAATTCACTCGTTATTAAAATGGCATACACAAATAAGGAAATGGCTGCTATGCATTACGTTTACGGTCTGTCGCAGGGGAATGGGTTGGAAGCTTCTAGAAGATATGCTGAATTGTATCCTTAATAGCAGCATCCTTCATATAGAATATTTGCCCGACTTCATCAACGATTACGAGAATATGGTTCATTCGACAAAAGAACGCAGGATTGTGAACGCCATCGAGAAGAACGAACACCACAGCTTGAGGAAGCAGTACTTAATTTGATTGAAAAACAACCTACTATCAGTACTAGAAAAATTGCTTTCCAGCTGAATGTTGGTCATATGACGGTATTTCGAATTTTAAAGGAACAACTCTTATTCCATTTTTCTACAACACCATTTCTACGTTCGCATGACGAAACAGCTATCCTGAAAATCACGTTCGTACATTGCGGATCCGGCGTTTCGCCTACAGCAATAGGAACGATGTCAGGATATGTAATAACGTCGGAAAAGCGACAAAACCAACCTGGCGTACACTCGAACTTTGAAAATATATCTACCCGCACCTCCAGGTTTCCCGTCAACTGAAAAGGACAACAAAACGCCACCTACTCCGTTAGATTCCGCCCTTCCGGTGGATACGCATAGGAATTATAATGGCGAGTGCCCATTCGGTTCGGGCGTCATGTTCCCGATAGGGGCAATATCTCCGACAGAACGGTTAGGAGAGAGAATTAAATTCCAATTATGTGAATGACAACCTTGCTTTAATTAACACATGCACACACATTAGATTATACCAATTATAGTAAAAGGAGGTTTATCTTTGTAAATGCGCGCTATCTCTTACGAGACTAGCTCTCCGTTATTCATGAAGGGAGGGGGCAGGATTTTCATAAATGTCTACCGAAATTATCAGCAACGCGAGCGAAATTATTCGCTATCTGAATTATTAGCCATCTTGTGCTGCAGGTCGAGTTATTGTTCTGTGACGAGGACAAAAATTTGTATTTGTCATAGAATTATATTTTGTGTTGTTTTTTGTGAAGACTAGTTGATTATTTTGTTGATTTTTCAAGTCTCAGATAACATTATTTTTACGCGAGCTGATAAAGGCAAAACGGTCATAGCCATGACAAAAATACATGGAGAAAACTTTAGACTTCCTAAATGCTGGCATGTACGATAGTCTCAAAAATGACCCCGCCCATTTATATCAGAAAGAAGTCATCGAAACTTTGAAAAATATTCATTGTGTCATGGATGAAACGGACAAATTCCGATCGTTAGTCACGAACCCACAACCACCTAAATTGTATTCTTTTATTAAATTACACAAAGATAAGTACCCGATAAAACAAGTAGTTTTTTTTCGTCACAGCTCCCTCAGTTAAAATATCCGAAAAACTTGCAATTATTTAAAATCACACCAATTTCAAACCAAAATTCAGTTTGAGGAATTCATACCATTTGATCGATGAAATTCAATATATTACACTCCCGGATAATGCCAAATTGATTTCACTCGATGTGAAGAATCTGTTTTCCAGTATTCCTCCAAATGAAACGATTACTCTGGTGGAGAATCTATTGGACGAAAACTCTATCAATCCAGTACTGAAAAATGAAATATCAGATTTGCTTACGGTATGTTTGTTACAGAATTACTTCCAATTCAATGACAAGTTTTACTCATCTTGCAAAGGTCTCATAATGGGAAACCCACTTAGAGAGAATCTATTGGACGAAAACTCTATCAATCTGGTAGTGAAAAATGAAATATTAGACTTGCTTAGGGTGTGTTTGTCACAGAATTACTTTCAATTCAATGAAACTGTTTACTCATCCTGCAAAGATCTCATAATGGGACACCCACTTAGTCCTATTCTGAGAGATTTTCATGGACGATTTGGAGAGAAAAATACACAGTAACCCACTGGTAAGAAGTTTCGTGTATTGATATAGATATGTGGGTGATATCCTGATATGTTTCACAGTTGACTAACTTTTTGAATTTCATCAATTCTCTCCACCCTTCTATCACATTCACAATGGAGATGGAACAGAACGACTCTATAAAAAATTTTTTGGACTTGACAATAACAAAAGGTAACAACAAACATGATTTTCCAATTTATCGTAAACGGCACATACAGATATTATCATTCATAATACGTCCACTCACCCATATCAGCATAAGGTAGCAGCTTTCAACAGTATGATCCACAGACTGATAAATGTACCCTTGTTAGAGGTGAATTTCAATAAAGAACTGAATATGATAAGCAAATAGCCTTCAATAATGATTACGATAGCGGTCTAATACATTCTTCATTATCAAAAAAGTTCTACAGTCAAGCTTTGAAAGAGGTTTACCCAATTCGAAGAGAAGAGGATGAAAGGTATAGAACCGTAACCTACTTAGGCCAACCCACTACAAATATTTTAGATTTTCTACACAGCAAAGGTGTAAATACTGCTTTCAAAACCAACAACAACGTAGGCTTGCACATTAAGAATAACAAAGATAAAAGTTCAGTTTCAGAAAAATCAGGAGTGTATAAATTATCGTGTGAGTCACGTCCGATGTTTATAGGTCAAACTGGAAGAGCGTTCAAAGCCCGCATAAAGGAACACAAATATAGTTTCCCGAATGGAAAAATAAATTCTACATATGCCAGTCATTTAATCTCAGAGGGACATGAGTCCAACCATGAATACAAGCCCTTCCATTTCCAGAAGAAAGGTTTGAAACTTAACCTGTTGAAGAGTATGGAAATAAACAAATTATAACACTCTCAACATCTAATGAACGATCAAACAGAATTGAATGTTGTTAATGAATTCCTACCTGGTAGATTCATTATTTAGACAAACGACTAGGTAATAGGTTAGAGTATAAAATGGTTGTAATAAAGAAGTAACTCTCAGTTTATACTTGAGGAAGCTATCGTATAGCGAAACACAAGTCGCGGTTTTGTAAAACCTTTATTCGTGAAAATCATTCAATTAGCGGTTTTTGTTAAACCTGTTATAGTGAAAATCATACAATAAACTGTATTAATTGTTTTTTTTTTAAGTTATATGATCTATCCGTGACGGGAATCGCACGTTGGAAGGCAAGATCTCGTTAATCCTCAGCTCGTACAAGTTACGACTATTGAGGTTGTCGTTCGTAGGGGGCCGACAGCTGTTTCACGGAGAAGCAGATTTCGAAACAGATACTGAATCCTCATTGGTGTGTGACACCCAAATTAATTTGCCAAATTTTTATGTCGTCGTTGGTTGGTCAATTCACTAACTCTGACATAAATCAGAGTCTAACTAGAATCTCCTAAGGAAGATAACAAAAAAACTTGACTAGTAAATTGACGTTGCATTTTGAATTGAGAGAATCGTTGATTAACAACGGATATGGGCCTCATCTTCAGAAGCGATTCAACGATTTTATAACAGCAATTGAGATGAACTTGGATCAAGTCTACCCAGGGTAGACATCAAAGAGATCAGTAGGTAAATCCGTCAACCTATTTTCATAAAACTTGCACTAATTCCTAAGCTAGCACAACCATCTATACCAACATTTATATCGTTTTCTATGACAAGAGTGGCTAAATTCATAAAATGAGCAGAGTACGATGGTCGTCACTTTCGTTGCATTCGACTCCATAATAATATATCTACTGACAAATTTCGCTTTGAGCCAGAAAAAAGAAAATATTGTTTACAAAAGTATTTTAGAAATAAAAACAAGAGCCATAGGTTCAGATGAAATTAATATAGATATGCTACTTCTTTGTTGTCCTATAATACTGCCATATCTCACTAATATAATAAATTCATGTTTGCAAAATAATATATTTCCTGAAATGTGGAAGATTTCTAAAATACTGGCTCTTCCTAAAATATCTGATCCAAATACTCTTAACGATCTGCGCCCCATTAGTCTGCTACCTACTTGTTCAAAAATATTGGAGCACAGTGAGCCAAGAATGACAGCCTTCTGCATCTGTGCGGCTAAGATTTCTGCCTTAGTGCGGCAAGCCGGTATGATTTTAAGATTCGAGAGTAGAGAGGACATCATTCCACCAAGAACTCCAATAATCAGAACAACCATCTTGACAGAGTGATTCAGATAGAGTCTGAGGAGTTTGAAGAGAAAATCTCAATATTTTATCCGTTTTTCCTCCTCTTTTCTGACGATATTCGTCTCGCCAGGAGCTGAAAACTCCACGACATATATCGTTTTGGTCTGGTGGTCGAGACTACATCAGGCTTATTAGCTTGTATGAGCCTGAGGGTGGGTGAGGGTTATTATTATTATTATTGTTATTATCTCGTTCGCCACCTGTCTTGCATAAGTTAACTTACCCTTTCGCTTGGCACGCACGTGACAATTACGTGCACGATTTCGAATATTACATTTACCATATCAATATATTGGCGGTTCCTGCCGCTCCCTTTCAAATGTCGCCTGGGGCCGTTACCCCCATGCCCCTCTCAAGCTATGCCACTGACACTCCTCCATTTTCATACCGGAATAAAAGAAACTTCTCAAGGAAGAAAGAAAGCAATTGAATTCGAAATAAACTCTTCACAAAGATGTGTAGATCGTGCTTAGACCTACTGGTCAAGTAGCCCAAAACCGGCTACACCTGTCGGGTATAATCCAACGTCCTTCCTGGTATTAGCCAGGGGAGTAGTTATTTTCCGATAGGTGTCAGTCCATGAACCTACTGTGAAGGTAAGTACTGGCCTGAACGAATTGTTCCTTTAGATGATTTGATTTGTAGCCAGTCTTCAAGTATGCCACTTACTATAGGTTTTTTTCAATTGTATAAACAAGTATACATTACTTTTTGAAAGTCTTGGTTATCGTCCTGCTACTTCCCCATCTCTACCCCACCAACTCCTTCTGCCGAAGCTAACAACGAGATTTCCAATTTCAATCCTCGTCCGTGGAGTAAATAGATCTAGCGAACGTGCGGTGACTTCGTGAAAAAGGTTGTTTTCTCACCGGTCTTATATTCGACTTCGATATATCGGACCGACGTCTACGTTGCTTATTGAAATCTGAAATTGTTGCAGAAGAGCAAAATGGTGAAAACACAAACTTTTAATACCCTCGTCTATCACAAGTTGCGCCAAAAATATCGCTGTAAGTGTAAATATACATTGAATAAAATGGATAGATCACGTGACCTAACGGTGTGCCATCAAAATATTCAATGTCTCAGTGATGAAATTCTACAGAAAGATGTGATTTTTTATGCGACTTTTAATTTATATCACAACACTGGCAAAATGGTGATCAACTAGAAATAATGAAAGTGAAAAATTTCAGTTTATCTTCTTCCTTCTGTAGAAATATAAAGAAAAACGACCTACTGCTGAAAATATCTGTGCTTAATTTGTCTGGCGTCTGTGTAGAGGAAACCTTTGAATGCTGCGGTATTAAGCTGGCAAAATCAGGTATATGTCTTGTATGTATCTAAAGGCCTCCATCAGGTAATTTTAACACTTTCTTGAACATTTTTAATGGATTACTCACCCTATCATCCGAAAATGAAAATAATAATAATAAAATTATACGCGGGGATTTCAATTTAAATTTCATGGTGGATATGAATTTCAAACTATTTCAAGACCAGCAGGCATGTTTCGACATGGAGCTTACGATATCTGTTACAACACGTACAACAGCGAGCACTAGTAGTTCTATTCAGAATTATTGACTTTGGCGAAATTCTGAATGTACCGAAATAGCTCTTCAATTGTATTTTCATTAGAAATATCGGCTAGAATTGAATGAATTTTCATTCCGAACTACAAATTCCTTACCCCAGAAACAACTGACACGTTTCCTTAAAATACAACGTCGTTAACCTTCACCAGCGAATAATCACACATCCCAAAGCAAAAACAATAAAATGCCCCTTCAAAATTCCCCATAAAACGCCATGTCTTCCATCTCTTCGTTCAAGACCAATGAAACGAAAATCGATTTCCATTTCCTTTATTGCTTTCCCTAATTGAAAAGTAATTCAGTGTAAACAAATCTCGTACGATCGTAAAAAGTGATCGAATCTCCCGAGAATCTTTATTCTTATTCTGTTGAGCTACATTTAGTGTCATTCGCTGTTTCCGTGGGCAACCATGCGAGTTTAGTTTTCTTATCTGGCGTAAGCCCTTCGAATTCGTACCAAGAATGGATTCCTGTGCGATGCCGTGTATACGGATATTGCACAAATGCAGTCTGTGTGTTTGCTCTTCGAAGCTCTTAAGTACTCCTACGATAGTCTGGAGATGAACAACCGTATAGGAAAGGACAGTTTACGGTCCAGTGAAATCTGTTACGTCTTAAGGCCGAGACGGAAATTGATAGTTCAAGGCAATCGGGGTTGGCAACCACAACGAATTTCCCGCGGAAGAAGTAAGTTCCCACTTGCAATGCCACCAGTGCTTAAATTATCGTCAAATATGGAAAATAATCATGAACTTGTTCAAATTTATTTAAGCGAATGCATGAATTGAAAGATGTTCCAACCTAAACTTCTATATTTTGAAACAAAAGCACTCAGTATTCAGAATTCCATCTTTTAATATTCCAAGTTCATAGACATCAGAATTGATATGATCACAGAATATAGAAATATAAAACAATCTCCAAATACGCAAACTTTACACAGATTGCATGATGAGCATTTTTCCTGAGAACAGTGACCGGATCAAAGTTGCGATGTCAGCCTATAAATCTTCATAAATATTGAGGTAGGTCAAGATCATACATACAGACAGTATTGAGAAATTCATTCAGTATCCATTGATCTCCAGAAAAGGTTCCAGCAATGCAGCACATCTTTTCTTGGATACTGTTGGGTGGCAGTATAATGTAAATTTTTGTTGATTTATTGTATTTTTGATTAACATTTTAGTGTAAGTTTATTTCTTAAGGATTTTCCCCGTTTCATTACAATAAATATTTAATCAAGTTTTTAATTGAGTTCTTTATTTGGATGAATGATGAGTGAAACAGCGATGGGTGAAACAGCGAATAAAATCCTGTCGTTAATAAGCCAAACGAGTACTGAGTTGCGATAATCAATAAATCAATCAAATTAATCGTGAGCAAAAAAAATGTCCAAGGTTAATTCAAGCACTCGTATTCAGCAACGAAAATTTTCCAGCACATTGAGATTCACCGAATTGAGAGGCAGAAATGGAACCTATTGCGTAGAATGAATCCAAAACGCTTGCTGGTCTCAAACATTAGAACCGCAACACCTTTCTTGACGCGAGTTTCACAAACCAAGTTGGCGTCTTCCCGAGCCAAGTTCATCTCCTAGAACAACAATGTATAGTTTTAGCCCATGCGACCTGAGGAATTCAAAGATCAGTTTGGTCTTCTTTGGTTATGATTTCCAAACGTTTCGACTGCAACTGTGGCAGTCATCTTCAGTGGCGAGGTCGAAGTACTCTTCTTGACATATCAACTGAAACAAGAAGAGTACAGTACACTGAAGATGACTGCCACAGTTGCAGTTGAAACGTTGGGAAATCATAACCAAAGGAGACCACAGCAAAACCGGAAAACCATCCAAAATATTGACGCCAGCCGTGAAAGCTTACATTCCTATAAAAATCGATTTTTAATAATTACGATGATAATGGTTCTTCTTCTTCAACGACAACATTGTAGACTTCGGCTTATCCAAGCACCTGAGCTTTGCTTTCCTCAAGTCGAATGAGCGGAAGTCGGAAACTGAGGGATGCATCATGGCCTTCCAAGATGGTGTTTCCAACACCTTGGTCTACCGCAGTTGCGTGATGGGTATGAGGGTTCTTATCACAAAAAATCTGTTCAAAATCTCTTTTTCCGTTAATCAGCTGTCGCCCCCATATGAACAACAACTCTCAGAAGTTGAGACACTTGTGCAAGCTAAGGACTAACGAGGTCTTACCTTTTAACGTGTGATTCCTAACATGGTGCAGGACCTGCTGCAAAACCCTAATGAACTTGCTGTCACCATGACCTTCATATGTGATCTCAGTCAATATACATCGCCTTGGGGGATATTGAATCCGTTTCGGAGACCAAGAAGTGCCGCATTTATTGGAACTATTCGTTTCCCACCCTTAGGCTCATTTTCCGACTTCCGCTCATTCGACCTGAGAAAAGCAAAGCTCAGGTGCCTGGAGGAGAACCATTATCATCGTAATTATCATTATTGTCATTATCCTTATCCCATTATCCCCTAATCCTTAAAACATTTTTGATATGCACTTTTTGGTTTGTTTTGACTAAGAACTTTATAAGGCGCCATAAATATGAAAGGGCGCAATAAAAAAGTGTTATATAGTCTGGAAGGTGAGGGGTTTTCCGTTTCGAGTAGTTTTATGATAAAAAGTTGAAAATGAACGGAGGCTCGTACATCGACAGTGTATAATGTGTCGTAAAAGGAACGAACTAGAAAAGCAAAGTTTCGAGAAGGAAACTCCTGATCATCGTTGGGAACTTTTATGGCGTCGACTTGTGTGTTTTCTATGGCCTCTGGCGAAATCACGAGGATTTATGATAGGTATTTCAACCTATATTTCACTACCGCCCTTTCTATATATTGAGTTCGATAAACAAGGTCTATCTATGTGATCGGGATTGGAAACTTTACCTTTCGACGTACATGATGACACTAGCCAACAAATAAAAAAATCACGACTAATATTATAGTTGCTATACATGAGAGTTTAAAGTATCCTGACCGCGACTTCAACATCAAACATTTTCCTTCACGTAAATATTTTGAGTAAGTTATTTTTATTTTATATAAAAAATGTCACATATTATGGAGAAATATAAGATCAAAACAAGAAAGAAACAATAGCTATATCTTCAGGATAACATACTTTATTTACAATACACATGAAAAAACATTCGAAAGAAGTCTTTTCTGCATATCCTTTTTGCAAATGTTGACTTTCGTTTATATGTTTCATCGTTTTCCTTCATAAGGAACCAATAATAATCCCCCCTCATTACTGCATCCCATCTGCCTTGGTAACGTTGCTCCATTGTCAGTATGCCTTGGTGAAACTTTCTCCTTGTTCGTCTTTGACAGCACCCAAATTTTCTGTGAGAAAATTCAAATGGGAGTGCAAGAAATGGATTTTGAGAAACATGCGACATCCCATATTTTTTCACAAGAGTATCCCAACACTTGACTATGCAATCACGGATAACTGTGTATAAGACAATTATACAACCACATTTTGAATATAGTTCGACTCTTCTATACACAAGTGATTTAAATAAAATGAGACAACTACAGAATCGATCAATGAGGATTATTTTGAGATGTGACAGAAGTACCCATATATCTTCAATGTTAAATACTCTAGAATGGTTATCTATAGAAAGTAGGCTTACATGATTTATATTTACAAAATGTTACATAACCTTCTACCCTCTACTTTTGACAAATTTGTAATTTTTAATAATCAAATCCACCAGTATAATACAAGAATGAAAAATAATTTGTATGTAAATAATCAAACAAAAACATTCAACACTAAAACATTATTGTTCAAAGGATTTATTAAGTATTACAGTCTACCTGAAAATGTGAAGTCTTCTAACAGTCTTATTCTATTCAAAAGGAATTTATTAAACCATTTAAGAGACCATTAAGGTAATATGTGATATTTTTTATCTTTTATTCTTTTTTTTTTGTATTTCCAGTTATCGTAGGTAAGACTACTTATTAACAAATATAAGTAGATCTTTTCTTGTATTATTGTATTTATATGTATATATTAATGTTAACATTACTATCATTGTTGTATATATTAGGATGTATCCTATTTGAAAGCATTTCAAAGCATTATTTTGAGAGCTTCAAAGCGTCTGCAAAGCAATACGGCCGACAGAAAATGTTTGGGAGTATTGACAACTCCTTTTTAATGATATTATTCTAAATATACGCAAAAATCAGTTTGGAGAATTTACCTAAAGTAAGTAACGTATTCATGTATCTTGATTACCTGATACCTGAAAATTGGCCGTCTAAGCAAGCTAGCAGGTAGGCATACGTTCTTTTACATAATAACATTATTCAATCGTCCACATTTCTTTCGTCAGAAAACACGTGACGTCTGGTAGCCCTGGGATCTTACTCTAATAGTTTTTTGGTTAAAAAGTTAACTGTTATCATGCCTAGGCCACCGTATTCACCAAATATGACTCCCTGCGACTTTTTTTTGTTCTCAAAACAAACCAAAATGTGCATATCAGAAATGTTTTAAGGATTAGAAAAACGCTGGTAAAAGTGTATTATATTTTGACAAAATAGATACCTAGCAAGATACGGGAGCAAATAAAAGACACGTTATGTGTATTTATCTAGGACATCATTCCCAATTGAGATGAAAATACGAATATCCATCATCACAATGACTTCGAATCCAATCAAAAACCCTTGTCATTTTCCATTCCATTACGTCTCGTAACGACAAAAACTCGATCTTTTTCCGATAAAGTGGCATCTTTCCAATCTCCAGTGCACAAGCCCCGATATGAAATATGACCAGTTTCTCGAACTTAAAATATATAGCGCTGATTAAGTCTGGCGAATCGAACGCAATTTCTCAGTTGTTGAAAGTTGCTTTCAATAATAAATCTCTGTCGATTAGTTTTCTTCAGGAACGCCGAACGGATTTGAGCCGATTCGACGAAAGTTATATCGGCAAGGAAGGCGGAAAACAAGGGGGAAAAGAGAGAGAGGAGAGCGAGCTTTCAGCTGGAAAACGAATCAATCCCGGTATCGTGAAAGTTTCCTTTTGTAAATAATGCATTAATCCTGTCTTGGTGGTACCTTGTTTTATGTAGACAGTTATCGCGAACTTGCCATCATCGCCGCACCCTGGAGTTCTCCAGTGCAGGCCGGAGAGTTGTGACAATGTCTCAGTTTGCGATTGCTTTTGATGGGGTGCCTAACAAAAAAAAAATCTAGAAGAAAGTTTCGTCAAACTTCTACGTCTGGAATTCAAAATTTTTCAAAAACAAAAGTTCTTGGCCTTCTACTTCTCCTTCTTTATATAAACAAAATGTATTCCCATACTTTTTGTATCGAGACAATTCAGACAAGATTTTTAGGGCTGGTATTAGGGCTAATGAATGTTATTTAAGTACCGTCATTGATAACATGGAAGGATTCAACCTATTCCGTGACGAAAAGTCGTGATTATGAACGAATCGAGTGTTTTTTCTTATAATGTTATCCGTATTTGCTACTGAAGAGCCGACAAGCAAATATCTTACGGCGAAACATCGTTTGTCTAGCAGTGAGGATGACAGTGTTCCATGGAAATGAAATTTTACTTCTTTCATTAATAATATTGTGTAGGTATCCTGTGAATGACATCTGATTCGATCCCATTACAATGTTTGGAGTACAAACGGAATAGAGAAATGTTTTTTCTTATAATCCAGCGTTCATTTGTTTCTTTTTCTTCCGTTTAATTCAATGTTTATATGAAAATAGCTGTTTCGATAGGCTTTTATCTATCAGTTTGTGTCTGAAAGTTACTTCATTGCATGATCTTCGCTGTCTATTTATACTGTTAATTTTTGAAATTGATTGTTTCATTCCTTCCTTTGGAAGATTCCCACATTTTTTTGTATCAAGATGGACAAGTAGAAGGCAAAAGTTTTCTTTCAAAAAATTATTCTCTTCCAAAAATATCAAGTGTTGACATTTAGTTGATGTGACTTTTAGGTGATTATATGATTCTTCTCTCTTTGCTCATAAGAGAGAAGAATTTAGAAATCAAGTCATGAAGTTGTTTGCTAGATCAACATAATTCATGGTACTACAAGGTACTAATGAAGTGTTCACTTTTTGATGGATTTCACTAGTTCGGACTTCCATTGTCTACTATATAAAATGATTTGAAATCCCTGAAACAACTAAAAAAGAAGAATTGAAAATGAATAGTTGAAAATAACAATTATATTAACCAAAATAAACCTGAAATGAAATAATAGTGAAATAAAATACAAGTAAAAATAGAANTTTCTCATTTACATAAGGCTCTAGAAATAATCCTTTCCAATTATGTTGCTCTACTGGTAAAATAAAATTGTCAATTTTTTTTTTTAGAAAATAATCTCTGATATATGAAATTATTATCATTTTTCAACACTGGTTGTATATGTTAATCAATTGAGCACGATGATCAGAAAGGCAGGAGTCAATAACAGCTGAAGTATACCGTACATCGGATTTGATAATGATGTTATCAATACAAGTTTTCAATCTGTTGGTTAAGCGGATATATTCATCAATTATCAAGATGCTATTGAAAGAGTTCAGCAAATCTAAGACGATATATACATGAATCAAATACACAATATTGCCTAGTTGAAATTCGGCACTTGCACCTTCGAAATGATTGATTAGCGATAACCCACATATGTCATTTCCAGCTTTTCCTCTTATACCGCCTTTGCCATAAATGGCAGCTTCTCCATGGCTGCCTTTCTTCCTACAGAAGCTAGATATCAAATTATCGTCAGACCCATCACCCTCAACTCCTCTTCCCAACACCAATGTTCGGTTGAACTTAGAAAGTTTATATCAACACTAATCAAAAAAACCTCCAGTTCATTTCTATTGGCATTGAGACACTGTATATTTTGATGAAGTAGACTTGCACTATTTGTCTCGTCAATGATTTTGGTATTTACAGCTGCGTTGACCGAGCGAAAACAATTGATCTTGAACATCAATACTTATCTATTATAACTGAAAAATAACCAAACTGCATTCAATAAAAATGTTTCTCCATCTTTCTTGTGATTTTTAGAAAATTCATACATTTCGAATTCTTTTGGAAGAAATTCTGTGGCATGAATTTTTTATTTGATTCGCGATTGATTCCGAAAGACCTTTATTCGAATTTCCGTCTTCCACAGTCGGTGATGTTATCTTTTTATTGCACAATTTCGCCAGTTTTTATGCCCTTTATCGATAAGTCGGTGGATGTTCAGACGATCATTTTATTTCCATGTTATTGTTTTCAGACGCTACTGTAATATTCGAATTTGAGTTGAGAACGCACATATCTTGAATAGCAATTTTTTATGGAAAATTCGATTCGATTGGATGTTCTGCAGTTCAGTCTGTTATCTAGAATTTTTCCTACACACTACGGAAAATGTCTCAATTAAATTAATCGAAAATAATATTTGGGAAAGAAAGGTTTTGTTTTTTATACAAAAAAATCTGAGAATATTCCAAACAAAAGAAGAAAGCAATTTCTTTCGAAATAAACTCCTTACAATGATGTGTAGATCAGGCAAGTTTAAAACAAAATATGTTTTTCCGTTAACCAGCTATCGCACCCCATCGAACGTCAACCCTCAGAAGTCCAAACTTGTGCGAGCTAAGGTCTTACCTTTTACCATGTGATTCCTAACACGGATTGAGCGAAAGCAAGTGAAAATCAAGCGTTCAGCCTGGGCTTGAACAATCGACTCACACGTCAGACGATTGACTGAGTGAACAAATCACCCCACGTCGCATAGCCCGGCTCTCGATCGACCATTACTTTCAGATACAAACTGTAAAAATCCCTCTCGAAACAACTGCTTTCATATAAACATTTCATGACACGTAAAAAAATTCTATATGAAAACTTCCATAGGAAATCTCTCATAATTGTTTCATAATAGAGTTGTGTCTCCATACCACTTTCTTCATACGCTACACAATACACACTGAAACTAAGTTGTACCTGAATCATTAGTTGGAAATGGCATACGTCAATTTTGTTCGAAGATGAGTTTATCCCATTAAATAGCCACCTCACCTACAGCTTAAAAAACGCATAGAAACATTTCACGACCGGCGCGGCGCGCAATTTTAGCTTTAACATCACCATCTATTGGCATCCATTAAGTCTAAGATGCAATACTAAACGTTGTTTGGCTATCCATTACTTTGGAGTAACCATTCCATTGAAGACCTTTTTTGATGAAGCCTAGTTCGTTCTCGAGATCTTACTTCGTATTACAAAACCCAAAAGCACGATCCACTACAGTCTTGATGGTTCTTCTTCTGGTAGATTGATAGTGGTTGGATTCATGGTTCGGATACGGTCCCGTGTGAGTGGGTTTTTGGTATACAGATGTTTCCCACTTAGTGTTGGTCTTCTTCACCAATACTTCTAAGAATGAATATTCGTTATGAACTTCCTTCTTCATTGTGAAGGTGATGTAAGGTTTTAAACTGCTGATGTGCTTCAGAAAAGTATCTATTTCCATATTTCCATGCTATGGAGGTGTCGTCAACAGATCTCTCAACAAGACTCGGGGCTTCTTGTGTGCTTCTTCAATAGCCAGAGTTTCAAATCACTCCATATATATGTTGGCTATAACTGGTGAAACTGGCGATCTCACTGGTAGGCCCTGATCTTGGTAGGGAATTAGTTTTTCAGTTAGAAAAAGCAGTTTCGTATACAGCATACTAGTGAGTACATGATTACTTCTATAGGCAAGTTGGTTCTATCTTCCAGTTCCTCGTCTTCCGGAACGTTGGTGTTACGGCTTTCCACCACTTCGAAACTAATTAATTGATCTTGCTCCGCAACTTCGACTGCCTCTAGTAATTCAACAAATTGCCTTGAAATCTCCACAAAAAATGAAGTTTCTCCTTGTAGTGGTTGTGTAATTGGAAGTGAAAATCTGAACAAGTTTTGGGTAGCTGAAAAGGTGAAACTAATGATCGGTCTGTGCGGAACAGCCTTCTTGTGAATTTTGAGTAGTCTATACAGTCCATATTGACTTGGTGCCTGTTACTACTTCCTGTCAACTGATGCAGTAGGTATCCGTACAACCGTCGTGTGTTACCCCTTCTGAAACACATCTTCAATCTTCTGTCCTTATCTGCAGGTAGGATTTTGATGGTTTTATCCCTTCGTAGGCCGCTCAGACTTCTTCGTTCTCCATCGCTGATGTTAGATGTTGTAACTGGTTTACGGTCTATCTGTTCTCTGATTTCCATCTCAATTCTTCTGCCGTGGTTTGAGCAATGATGTTGGTCAAACCGAAGCAAATCGAAATGGGAACAATAATAAACCTACCATTCATATATTTACCCGTATGACNTCTCGATATTTTATCCGTTTTTCCTCCTCTTTTCTGACGATATTCGTCTCGCCAGGAGCTGAAAACTCCACGGCAAATATCGTTTTGGTCTGGTGGTCGAGAAGGACTACATCAGGCTTATTAGCTTGTATGAGCCTGAGGGTGGGTGAGGGTTATTATTATTATTATTATTGTTATTATCTCGTTCGCCACCTGTCTTGCATAAGTTAACTTACCCTTTCGCTTGGCACGTACGTAAAAATTACGCGCGCGATTTCGAATATTACATTTACCATATCAATATATTGGCGGTTCCTGCCGCTCCCTTTCAAATGTCGCCTGGGGCCGTTACCCCCAAGCCCCTCTCAAGCTATGCCACTGACACTCCTCCATTTTCATACCGGAATAAGAGAAACTTCTCAAGGAAGAAAGAAAGCAATTGAATTCGAAATAAACTCTTCACAAAGATGTGTAGATCGTGCTTAGATCGACAGGCCAAGTAGCCCAAAACCGGTCTTCTGTGGAAAACCCTGCACTGACACCTGTCGGGTATAATCCAACGTCCTTCCTGGTATTAGCCAGGGGAGTAGTTATTTTCCGATAGGTGAACCTACTGTTTTGGTAAGTTGGCCTGAACGAATTGTTCCTTTAGATGATTTGATTTGTAGCCAGTCTTCAAGTATGCCACTTACTATAGGTTTTTTCAATTGTATAAACAAGTAATGATAGTCTTAGTAAAATTTACACGTACCTACTGAAATATGATAAAGAAAATAAAAGATCTAGTAATTCGAGTATCATTCAGAATTTTCCCACTTAACATTGCTCAGTAATAAAAAATTACAGGATTACTGTGGTGCCCTGGCACGTCCGATTCCTTGCCTAAATTCAACGTCATCAATTCCTGGCCAAACATTGATCTTTTCGTCTGTTCCTGGACCTCCTGGCGTCCTTTATACCAAGCTTTCTGACCTGAGAGCAGTGGGCCGTTGTCTGGTTGTCTCTGTACTTGAAAGCCTCTTAAGGGTGGAGGGGAAAATTTCAGGAGGAGGATGCAAGAATGTCCTCAGGTACTCTATGCTAGGGTTTGTCAAATAACAATAATAATAATGCCTCCAGACAAACTGCTCATTCACATATACTTTGGATTTGAGAGGCTGCAAGGCTTTGATAACTTGCAAGTTAGGAATACTTTCCAGTTCAGGATGTTTGGGAGCATAGTAATCCTTATTGGCAACCATAACACCTTCTTTGAAAAGGTATTCGTAGGTAGCGACTCATTTCTTTTCTCTCATCATCATCTTAACCCTACTACCTTTGAAACTGTACAACTTTTGTGCTTTAGTTTTTTGAATACCGGCTCTGGTTTCAATGGGAGTCATGAAAAACCATTTTCTACACCTAAAATTCACACCACAAAATTCCTTTCCGGCTGGATTGTTCTTGATGTTGTGTGAAAAACGTAATAAATAGAATGGGGATCAATTCGTGGCCAGTTCATCTGGAAACGCGAATGCCCCCCTAGCCCAGCGCATTACGATCGGCCGTAGATCTCTACAGCGAATGTATAAGCCAGAATGTAGCCTCTTCGGCTTCCTAATGGGCCTTCTCGGGCCACATGTTCCTCGGTCCTCGTTCGCGAGACGACATTATGAAATTTTCCGGGACGTACTACGCGGTCACAATGAATGCGAAATTGCAGCACGCCACCGCCGCCGCAAAATACACCGCCCCGTAATGGCGGAGGCATAAATCTCGCCACGGGAATATGAACATCATGATGGAAAGCCTCATCTGATGTTACGAAAAACCGTTTGAATAGCTGATGCTTCGTTTTGGAGAATGAAACGACCAAAACGCGTGGAATATTGGAACATGCACTGTAACGAGAAGATTCGAGAAAGTTCTGGATGACGGTGTCCGGTTTTCGAA
>NW_019292788.1:0-14279 GCF_000500325.1 Leptinotarsa decemlineata
TTTTGTTCATCTGCAGCTTGAAAAATATCGTCAGTAATTGACAGAAGAGCCGTGGTGGTACTATGCTGAGGTCTGAATCCTGATTGTACAGATGTTATAATATGATTTTCATTGACGTACTCATTAATCTGATTTTTCAGAATCGATTCCACTACTTTAGAGAGATACTGTAGAATTGTAATTGGTCTTAGGTCAGAAAGGACAGTAGCTGAGTTACACTTAGCCAGAGGGATAACCAATCCATCCTTCCAACATTTTGGACTTTACTATAAATGAAACTTCTTTGAAATTATTCCTTCAACAATTTGAATTTTCCCTTTTCGAAATCATTTCATTTCACTCATTCATCCTTTAAAAAATGCCATTTTCTTTTCATAAGACATTGGTTCTTAGATAATTCCATCAGAGATAAAACGCCTTCCAGACGCCACGTGACCGCCTTTTGTTGGTAGCGCTACAGCATGTAATCACTATAAATGCGGCGGTAGTTTCTTCATTGAGAGCTGGTCTTTTGATTAAAGTCCATTATTTTATGGTTTTTACTTGGAGAACATATTAACGTCTTCCGTTCTTTACGTCCCGCTATATTGCCTAGCACACGACCGGGGAAAAATATAAAATGGCGAGTTATTGTTAATTTGAAACTACGCCGAAGTGAATTTCTGTCAGTTACCTATATCAAAGAGTAGCTCTCTTAGGGAGGTGGAAATCGGGATAACTCCCAGGAGTGTAAAAAAAAAATGTTTTGCAAGTTAATGAAATGAATAAAAACACTTTTGTGTAATTTCACCCCATTATCAGGTATAAAACCAACATGTGAAATCTGAAAACTCATTTATATCGGGTATGTTTGGTTGAATGAATAAGGGTTTGAACTATAAAATTCAACACTGAAGATTATAGGGGTTGTTGAACTCATAAATTCAAAAGTGTAGACCTACATAAAACTAGTTGTTCGTTGAGGGGTGTACATTTCGGGTCTTTAATTGATTTGTTAATTTCCGTGGCTTTCAATATAACAGACATATTTGTGTTGCAAGTGTTCATTTAGAGTAGTTTTATAATTTCACGAAATGCTTTGCTATGAGTGAACTATCAATAAACAAAACTGGATCAATTATTGTCCCAAACCGACTCTTTTTGGACATTATATTACCATTGTAAAACAATCATTATGACATTATGACATAGTGCTTCGGACAAACTTTCCCCACCTCATTCAAAAATCTAGAAAAAAATCAATTGAACTAAGTCAAGAATGTCTGTTTGCTATTATTCGTAGTTTAATCCCTCGAACAAATATTTAATCGTTTAACTTTTTCCTCATGCATTGAGTCCATCAAAGAAAAATTTGGTAATATACCCGTAAATGATGTTGATGAACAGCCGCTGAGGTTGAAGGAAATCAAGCTGATTGCACTTGTTTTATATTTCGAGTATTTTTAACGAATATGCATAAAGAATAAATTGATGGATGTAGCCGTTACTACGTGGTAGGAAATCATAATGAAGGAAAGAGAAATGAAACTTTCTATATTTTTTAGCAAGAGCTCGAAACTACTCTCTTAGAACTTAGTTTGGAGAATGAAAGAAAAACCAAGTACATTCAGAGAATACAACATCAAAATAAGTTATTCCTAGATGATGTTTCCTCGGCCGAAGAGGAAATGAATAATACGATTGAATCGCATGAAATAAAAATAGAAGAATTGAATGCCCACATTGAAGAACTGAAGAAAAAAAATATCGATGAAAACCACAACAGATAAGATTACTACAAATACTGGAGTACAACCTGAAACAACATACAAAAAGTGTTCATCAACAAACACTGAAGCTATCTCATGTACAGAGATATCAGAGTCAAACCAAATCTACTATACAGGATGTCCTAATATACAAGAAGCGTCAAAAACTAATCATTCTGCAGTTTTAATCTTCCTCTTCGAAGATGATCACTTGGTGATCGAAACACGTGTCGAAGTGTTAAAAATAACGATTTGGTGTTGGAGAAAAAACTCCAGTAATATTCATTAGTACACCAAAGGTTCCAAACAGTGCATCATAATTCTGCAGGTGTTAAGGAATTAGAAGTCAAGACACAAGCCAGGGATACAAGTCATATCTATAGTAATAGAAGGAATAAAATTCTGTTACTCTGTGATGAAGTCGAATTGGCAAAATTATTTCAAAATTCACTGATAGTCAATTTTCTGTGCAGACTGTTATCAAACCTGGAGCGTTATTTGAATATGTGATTCAAGATATTGTCAATCTATAAAAAAAAAAATGTCTTAGTGATTATATAATAGTT
This sequence comes from Leptinotarsa decemlineata, assembly GCF_000500325.1. Lineage (NCBI taxonomy): Eukaryota > Metazoa > Arthropoda > Insecta > Coleoptera > Chrysomelidae > Leptinotarsa > Leptinotarsa decemlineata. Next base: position 2,315 of record NW_019292788.1, read on the forward strand.
TTGGCAGGATCGAATGATTTTGAGGTCAGTAAATACCCTTCTCTTAAAAAAATGATTAACATATTGAAACTTTGCTGTAACACTAATATTATTATATCATCTGTACCGTATGTAAAAAAGAATAGCATTAATGACTGGATCTATAAATTTAATTCAAAACTTTATGAATATATTACAAAATTGAATTGGTTTGCAGAAGGCGAAATATCCTTTTTGGAGATCAATTCTGTTCAGGGATATAAGCTTAGTAATCACGTTATTCCAAAAAATATTTTTATTTACTGCATACTGACAAAAAAAACAGGAATAAATTTAAAATTTGTTTCACAGACAGACAATAATTATTCAGATCGCAGTCACAAAAATGTAATTATAGAACCTTGATGTCGAATAAAAAATATCCATATCAGAATTATTCTAGGAAATTGAACTAAACATACAGTCTCTAAGAAATAAGTTTGATGAACTCTACGTTTTTCTGAATAGTAAGAATTTTCCCACCTTATTATTGTTGACTGAACATTGGTGTAATACCAACGAACCGATTTATATACTGGATTACTCAGTTATATGTAGAAGCTCCCTAACAGACTCTAATTATGTAGGTACAGTAATTATGATCAATGATAAAGCAGCTACTGAATACTCTTTCATTCCAATAGAAAAGTACATATACCTCTTGGAGTATAAAAATTTTGAGATCTCGATCTGCTTTAGTAAAAAATTTAACTTATATATTGTATGCCTTTACCGATCTCCCTCTTCAGACGACAATATATTTATAAATAACTTAGAAATATTACTTTCTGATTTGCCTCTGAATTGCTCCCTGAGAATAACAGGAGACTTATAGATTATAATCACGGTGATTCCTATGCTAGGGAATCACTAAAAAATTTATTTCTCACATTTGACTTGGGTATGCATGTGGAAGAAGATACTCGCATATCCCGCTTCTCTGCAACTCGCATCGATTACATTTGTAGCAATTTCAATGTTCAAAATGTTACTTGTTCAGTTGTCCTCTCAGGATTATCTGACCATGAAGCTATAACTTGTTCGTTTCTCGTCGAATCATCGAGGAAACAGGTGCATACAAAGTTTGGTAGACTGTTCAGTAGATCAAATTTCGATAGGTTTTATATGAATTGTCTCATGATCGACTGGCAGAGTACCTTGACTGAAACTGATCCATTCTCTCCTTTCCATTATAAATTAACTTATGTGTTCAACAAGTCTTTTTCTAATCAAAAAATTAAAATGAAAACTGAGAAACCCTGGTTGACAAAAGGATTGAAGATCTGTTCTGGTAATTTGCGCACACTGCATTATCTCAAAAAATGTTTCAATAACCATTTCTTTTCTTCCTGAAAAACTAATCAATAGAGTTTATTCTATGATTTTCACTATAAGGGTTTCACAAAAACCGCGACACGTGTTTCGCTATACAATAGATTCTTCAAGCAGGATGTTGTTTTACCCCTCCTGAAAAACGTCATATCACAGCCAGTTATTGCGTGTAAAAATGAAGTACATGATTTTGACACTGTTTGAAAGTAGATACATTTTTCGATGAATATATTTCCGATTGATGTAGATATTTCAAGGTTGAAAAATAATAGTTTCTTCGATTGTAGTTCGAGCAGTGGGTAGCACGTCTACATCTTCACCTACAACAATAGTTGAATTTGTTGAATTGAATTGCTCTATTGCTGTTCCAATCTGAAATCTGAATTTAAAAATATCTGGCGTGAAAAAAAATTCATGAAACTCTTAGAAAAAAAAATAATTTCGATACTTTTTATATATGATTATCTGATCTACCATTCTTGTCTGAAATAATTTTATGATTTAACTTACCGTTTAGCTGAAAATCGCAAAAAACTCGTTATTATAATTTTGACCCCGAGTAAATATTTTTCCAAGTATCGGATCAATAAGGATTTTCTTGATTCCGTTTTGGAATGTGTTCAGAACAATCCTACCAACTTTGAGCAGAGTGCGAATTTTTGGACCCTCGTATGTGGAAATTGACAAATTAATATCTCAGAAGTTGACGTTTTCACACACAGGATTGGAACGTCAGCTCCGAAACCGTCGAAAAAACTACATGTGTAGATTGCTTTATAGAGTTGACAGTTTTCCCCAAAAAAAAAATGCTTGCTTGTAGGGGTTTTCTCAGTGAATATCTATATTAACTAAGAACTCACTTCTGAAGAAAACTCTGCCTTAATAATTCATTAAAAACTCATATGAAAACGATGAAAATTGTAGAACTGTATAAACGGATTCTCAGTACTAAAATACGGAGTGTTTCTCAACTACGGTACGGAAATTCAGAGGGTGATTAGTTTTGAGAAAGGAAGTTTTAATGAACATATGTCCGGAGTTGTTCCGCTTCTGACATACACAGCGTTGAAATTTAAAAAAAATGGTATTTAAAAAACGTTGATCTTGGGCAAAAATTTCGAGGCAGTAGATCATGGTCCCGCTGATATGGTTAAAGGAGGTTTGCTTTTAGAACTGTCTATATGGATTTTGGGCTGACTCCTAACTGCAGTGCAATTTTCCTTGTACTATTTGAAGGATTTTCTTTAGTCGCATCAAGTGAATCTTCTCCTAGTTCAGACGTTGTTACAGTTTCTGGTCTTCCACCACCTGCATTTTTATTGAAACTCCCAGTTTCACATAATCCTGCATGTAGCGTTCTAAATGTTTCAGCACATGGAATAACTCTGTTGAAATATCTATCCTGATAAATTCTTCATGCTCCTTTCGCATTTCCATGTGCCAATCCATAAATAAAGTGCATGTCAGCCATTTCAGCGTTGATAAAATTATTCATGATGGAATCACTGCTAATTGACAACTCTGACTTTCACTGATATGACAACACTATCACTGTAGGCTGGTCTCCGAAGCAGTTGTTCATGATATGCAGAGTGGCTTCAATTTTTAATCAACACGCTTTTATTAGCTTCACCTGTATGTATGTATGTATGTATATATGTATGTATGTGTGTATGTTTGTTTGTAACTCCAGAATTATTGACATTATTGCCTGATTTATTCGCGAGCAGATGACGTTGTACGTAACCCCCTTGATATAATTCGAACTTACTTTACATGTCTGCATTTGAAGAAAGTATATTATTATCACGCTTTTATTAGTTTCACCTCTATGTATGTATGTTTTTTTGTTTGTTTGTTTGTAACTCTCAAGCTCGGGATCTGTATTTGACAGAATTATCGACATTATTGCTTGATCTATTCGCGGGCAGATGCCTCTGTACGTAACCTCCTTGATATAATTCGAACTCACTTTACATGAATTTGTTCATTTGAAAAAGTATTTTTTCATAACACGCGCGCCTGCTGCCTTATTTGTAACCTTCCCTTGCGCGCCTACTGCCTTGGGCTTGGTAGCTGATTTTCAGAATCCCTCTCTAGAATCGGAAAATATCAATGGTCATTTTTCTAAACAATATACGGCTGATTGTTCCCAAAGTTTAGATGAAATAAATATAGTTCAAACAAACTTGAAAACACGCTTTTAAAAAATATCGAAGTCGCCCGTCGCTTTTTTTACAATAAGACTAGTATAATTCGTTCGTTATTGTTTTGAGCTTACTTAAAAAAATATTTTCAACTTCTTATTTCGATGTTCTTTATTGGTTTCTCACCCCCCAGACTGATGAAATCTATTAACCCAGACACAGTCCTTTATCATCAGCGTAAGACGTTATTTGTAACGGAGTTTTAAGATCCGGATAAGGCAGATATTGTCCCAAACGCTGAAGAAAAACGGATGTAACATCGAGGTTTCCTCTTCGAGCTCCGCATACGCTATCCAAACCACTCTGTTGGGATGGTTGTTCTGATTACTGGAATCCTTAGTATTTTTTTTTCTTTTCGATTCGGCCGTTACTTGATAATAATATCTAATAATTTCGTTAACCAGCTGTCGCACCCCTATGAACGACAACCCTCAGAAATAGAAACTTATGCGAGCTAAGGACTAAAGAGGTCATACCTTTAAACGTGTGATTTCTAACACGGGTTGGACGATAGCAAGTGAAAATCGATCGTTCAGTCTGCGGCTTGAATCATCGACAGACACTTTGGTCGATTGACTGAGTGAACAAAGCACCCATGTCGAACCACCTGGCTACCGATAATGGAGATCAGTATGATCAATTTGATAATTTTTTGTGGGGGACACAATATTTCATACTACTTTTTTGGGTTCATAACCTTCCACAATTAAAAAAAATGAGAGCTGAATCAGTAGAGAATCTGCTGAAGTGTATAAAGGGTGACCTGAAAAGTTCACCCTGGGAAGTTGCTGGGTAATATAAACTACTGAAGAGTCCAGCTAGTCAGTAACTAGTCATAGGCATCATTAATGAATACTTATGTCAATTTACTGACTTATTGTACTTTTAGTAGTTTACATTACTCAGTAACTTCTTGTGAACTTTTCAGTTTGTCCTTCACTACACTTCAACATATTCTCTGATGATTGAGCGTTTTGAGATTGTGGAAGGTTATAAACCTAAAAAAGTAGTTCAAAAAATCGTAAGTTGTTGTTTATGAAAAACTGAATTCATAGTTGGCCAATGGTGTTGTGTTGGCAACGATAGTAGTTAGGGATGTGTTTTTATAAGTATGAGGTATATTTATATTTGATCCGTGTCAATACTTTACAGATGATGGATGTCAGAAACCCTGTAGTTACAACGGATGTTATATACTCGTGTGAACGTGGTCTCAGATGAATAAACATAAGCCATATGAAAATTATATTTCTATCAGCCAACTATGAAACACATCACAATCGTTAACGCCGTTCTCATTTCTTCTACCATGTGAATATATTTTTGATATTTTCTGGTTATTTGTATTACGAACTCAGTTATATTGTTAGCATAGTGAGTGAACAAATAAATTTTAAGAACGTCAATAGTGGCTGAAGTTGCCTCAATATACAAGTTACTGATGAAGCTACCAATTAGCGAAACGCATTTCGAATGAAATTTATTGTGATGGAAGATGGCAGATGAGATACCATCGCAACGGCTGAGGCAACATGAAGTTGCTTTCGGGATAAAGTTTCGTTGCTGTGCCACTGTTTCTGGCTTCGAATGTGGGAATATAAGGAAAATTTGTATGATAGCGTTCCTAGGGTCAAAATACTCCGGAGGTAAAATAGCTCCCCATTCGGATCTCCAGGTGGAGGCTGATTCGGGGGCATCATCCTGGAGAAGTTATTCGAAAACCACTATTTCCGACAGTCAACAGGGTCTTCCTAATATCAGTCTACAGAAACATAGCTTGGTAACTGCAGTTGCTAACAGGCCCACTAGCAACTTCGAAATCAATTTCTGCACCATCAAAGGACACATATTCTTGCATTCACTGAAAACAAAGTCGGTGCTTCAACGAAATAATATCACAGGAGAACACCAAATTCATATGCTGCGTTTATCGACCACCAAGCGATACACAATATAGGGCACCACTCTCTCCATTTGCAAACACCATTGACTTTCTGCAAATCCATCATCCCAATGCCAAAACTTACATTTTCGGTGACTTTAATTGTTCTCATGCATACCCTGAAGCTGCTGGATTCTATCCAGAAAAGAGTCACTCGCCTGATTGGAGATGCGAACATCACCTGCAACCTAAAATATCGATATTTTAGATTTTGAGGTAAGAGAACAAGTTAATCAAATCATTCATAAAAAGTACTGCATTCAAAAGAAAAAACTAAATTCACTTATAGAAAACAAACCATCTCTACCTATTAGAAACAAATTCACGAATCATAAATTTTATGACAGGTTCATATATTCACCGAAAGTTCAGTTCAGAGACACTGAAAATGTGTTGATAGGAAAAGGTTTGAAATATAATATTGGAAATAAAAATAGCACTAACAACTTTGAAATTTTGGGGATCGAAACAGAAATGGCATTAGGAGGGGCACATATCATAAAATCGGATAGTTTCACGAATGAATTGAAACTTGTGAAATCAGTACCTACGCAGTAAAATTAAGGAAAATGATGTTATGTTGACTAGAGCAGATAAAGGCAACACGGTGGTTGCTATTAACCGAATCGACTATGTCAACAAAACCCTTGAGTTCTTGAATTTAGAAAATTTTGAAATGCTAAAACGTGATCCAACTAACTCTTTCCAAAGACAAGAAAAAAATTCAGCCATACTATTACTGAAAGGGAAAAGTTCAAATCAACATCGATGAACCCACAAATGCCTACATTATATTCACTCATAAAACTGCACAGAGTTATCCAATCAGACCAGTAGTTTCCTTTGTCACTGCACCATCAGTGAAATTATCAGAAATGCTAATCAATATCATCTTGAACCATTGTCACTTCCAACCGAAATTCAGTCTACGGAATTCATATGACTTAATCAATAAAATAGAATATATACCTCTACCAGACAACGCGAAACTACTATCCTTTGATATGCAGAATCTATTTCCTAGCATACTTCCTGATGATACTATTACTTTAGTAATAGAATGATTAGATAAAAATAGAGTGAACCCAGTCATGAAATGGGAAATAATTGGCCTTCTGTCGTTATGTCTCAAACAAAATTATTTTCAATTCAACAACAATATTTATTCCTCCTCAAAAGGTTTGATTATGGGAAATCCATTGAGCCCCTTACTTGCAGAAATAATCTAGAGAAGTCGATCTTTAAACACCCTTTGATTAAGAATATCTTGTATTGGCATAGATATGTGGATGACGTTTTAGTATATTTTACAGGTACTAAGAGGCAATTAGATACTTTTCATAGGGATATTAACAAAATTCATGAAAACATTAAATTCACTATTGAAATAGAAGCAGACAACTCGATCAATTTCTTGGACTTGAAAATTAGTAGAAGGAACAACAAACATGATTTTTCAATTTATCACAAACCGTCCTATATGGATATTACTATACATTACGATTCTACACATCCTTATCAACACAAAGTAGCAACTTATAATAGCATGATTCACAGATTAGTCAATGTTCCTCTTTCAATAGATAATTTCAATAAAGAACTTAATATCATCAAGCAAATTGCGGTTAACAATGGGTTCAAAGACGAATTAATCAACAAAATACTTGCCAAGAAAGTCTACGCAAAAGCGATTCGAGACAGGGTCCGAGTATTCATGAACACCATTATCGATATTTCACCAATTTATTCAGTATGTGTTTCTACTGAAATGAATCAATATTCTCTCACGTTATGAATATTTTATTATGAATGAAACACATTTTGGTGAAATTCAGCAATATTCTTCATTTTCATTTCCGCTTGAATATTCATATCTAACTGGAATGATTGTTTTATTGTTATATCAACACATTTATGGAGATTTAGATGATGGTTTCAAACTTGAATTTCACATTTTGAATTGGTAAAGCACATTTAAGATGAGGAAATCGTACGACCGATCTAAGTGTAGCCGTTTATCAGCGGTTGTAAAAGAGACAAATTAATTTATAACGGATTCTCTCGATGATAATTCGCTACATTTAACAATACCAGACCATTGAGCATTGTCTACAAATCTTGTTCGATTTCAGTGTTACGAACGAAACAGCATCAATTTCCCATAACTATGTTAGAGTTTGGGATTAATTTAACGATCTATCATGACTAATTGTACAATTTATCGAAACGATAGGTTGAATTTGTTTCAGAGGTGACTATGTAGTGACTCACTGAGGGATAATATCCATTATCTCATACTATTGTGATAATATCAACATGGTTTCTCATTGACTTTTTTGGGTACTTCCACATTCCAAGGAGACTATTGGAAAACAATGATTACGTCCACAGGAAATTACTTCTGTTCAGTATTAATATGTTCTGGTAACTGATCATAACTATATTTTCAATTCACAACACAACAAAGTTTTTGTTTCGGGGTTGAAATTAGATGATTTTAATGTATTTCCACGTGTTAAAACCGAAAGTGACCATAAAAATTATATATTAGCTCTTGTTTTCAAGATATAGTATCATTATATTATATATATGNTAAGAATAATTTAAAGTATTCATACACTTGAGAAAGCTATTGTGCTAGGATGTTGTGATTATATTTTCTCAAATGAAGTTTGTGGAGATCAAATCGTGAGGTGTAGTATTTGAAATTATTGATTTTCATCAAGTAACGGGTCCGAGTATTCATGAACACCATTATCGATATTTCACCAATTTATTCAGTATGTGTTTCTACTGAAATGAATCAATATTCTCTCACGTTATGAGTATTTTATTATGAATGAAACACATTTTGGTAAAATTAAGCAAAAATGTATATTCATATCTAACAGGAATTATTGTTTTATTGTTATATCAACACATTTATGGAGATTTAGATGATGGTTTCAAACTTGAATTCCACATTTTGAATTGGTAAAGCACATTTAAGATGAGGAAATCGTACGACCGATCTAAGTGTAGCCGTTTATCAGCGGTTGTAAAAGAGACAAATTAATTTATAACGGATTCTCTTGATGATAATTCGCTACATTTAACAATACCAGACCATTGAGCATTGTCTACAAATCTTGTTCGATTTCAGTGTTACGAACGAAACAGCATCAATTTCCCATAACTATGTTAGAGTTTGGGATTAATTTAACGATCTATCATGACTAATTGTACAATTTATCGAAACGATAGGTTGAATTTGTTTCAGAGGTGACTATGTAGTGACTCACTGAGGGATAATATCCATTATCTCATATTATTGTGATAATACCAACATGGTTTTTCATTGACTTTTTTGGGTACTTCCTTTCATATTTCAAGGAGATTATTGGAAAACAATAATTACGTTCACAATAAATTACTTCTGTTCAATATAAATATGTTCTGGTAACTAACATAGCACCAATGATCATAACTATATTTTCAATTATGATTCCTTACAAAGAAATTGTCAGTCGGAGAGGCTCCCGCTAGATTCAAAAGTTTTTTAACCATTGGAGTTTGTCAGATAATCACTCATGCGAAATACTGAGCCATAAATACAATTAAATTGGATATTTTTTCCACAAAGCACATTTTAGAATATCTGTTATTTTATCCCAAAACTTTAGGTTTCCAACTTTCAAAACTGATGGAATTCAATACGAACTTTATACACCTATTTTTCCCTTGGGGGGTGGAGATTCCTGATTCTCTTTCTTTATGCTTATTCACGCTAAACAAAGAACCTACCTGCATATTTCAAGATTCTAGGTTTAGTAGCTTCGGTTGTACGTTAATATGAGAGTGTCAGTCAAGCAATAGGTACTTACTTATATAGTACTAGCTGTTCCCCGCTGTTTTACCTGCGTTGCCGTTAAAACCTACCCTATATGTTATTTCAGATCATGATCCATCTATATACCAACTTACATTTGAATCTGTTGAGCTGTTTAGGTGTGAAAAGCTAAAAAACGTAAATACATACATTACATCCATCCGCACAAACTTTACGCATTTATAATATCAGTTGGAGAAGGATTACTAGGATTACCAGAGTGTTCCATTCTAATCCTTATAGTATTTTTTGTTGGTGCTATTCAATATTGTATGAGTGGGTAATATTCACTGACTGACACTAATATTAACGTATAGCCGAAGCTACTGAACCTATAATCTTGAAATATTCAGGCAGGGTCTTTGTATAGCGTGGATAAGCATCAAGAAAGGGAATCAGGAATTTCCTGTCACTCTCAATCGTATGGCATAGACCTAGGAGTTCCTCAAGGCTCTATTTTGGGACCACTCATTTTTTTACTATATATCAATGATATGCCGAAATATATAAGCACGAATTGTATTGTCTTATATGCGGATGATACAACTTTAGCAATTGATGCTGATAGCCCGAAGAACTTCAAGAAAAGTTCAACGTATTGTCGTTTGAATTCACAACCTGGTGCAGAAAAAAATCATTAGTTGTGAATTCAAGCAAAACAGTGGTGATGCAATTTTACTATAGAAGGATTAAAAAAATTAGACCACTTGTGGTCGNAATGCAATTTTGGTCAACCACTTATCTGACTACATCAATCATGAATGAATAAATCATTCGTATAGTTCATCCACCAAAATCGAAGTAGTAAATTAGACATAACAAAAAAAAATATCTAATAATCTAGCGATAACGTTCGAGTACTTCAACAAATTGATGATAGTACATACAATTTTTGTTCGTTAAAAGTTACTTCATCTACCAAACAAAGTAATAAAGTTATCGATTTCGAACTGAATAATTTAGTTGTGAATCGAGGCCTTGCTTCACAAATGAAATATATCCTGTATATTTGAACTTATCTTAATTGAAAAAGTTCGATATAATCGATGGTAAACATTCGAACAGTATTGTGATCGCTGAATAATACTCTGGACGGTGACGGAAATTGGTTTTAATCGTTTGACCAAACCTACCCAAAGGTTTTAATTATCAGTTACTGTCATTGTTTAGAAATTATACAGGGTGTAACTAAATAGGTGTAAAACATTCAAGGAGGTGATTCCTCATCGAAAAAAACATAGGATCTTTGATATAAAGAAATTTCATTGGAGCTTCCCTTGTTAAAATACAGCCCCTTAAAGAGGTACGTAAAATTTGTATACCAATTTTTTTCACAAGCACTAAAAAAGTTACAATATTGAAATCAACCTGACGTTTTGTACTACCAAAAAGACACTTAGCTAGAAATCTATTTGGTTTACCCCATGGTTGTGAGGGGTGGAAAACGCAACCCCTAAAATTTATTTCCAATATAACTTTTTGTCTAATTATTTGTTCACCATTTGAAAATTTATTTCCGGTAGCCTGTTTCATTCTTAACATAAATGTCTCTTGGGTTTTTCCCAAAATAGACCAGTTCGCAGCAAAACATCGTCATAAATGCGAAAATACGAAACTAATCTATCTAGTAGGTAGCTATTAGGGATGGTGACAATTAAATTGGTATGACGCTGTCAGTTTGTGAATTTTCGAAATTGAATTAATAGTAATTGTGTGTTGTTGTTCTGTTCCTAATTTGTTACGTTTACGGTCTGTTGCAGGGAAATGGGTTAGAAGCTTCTAGAAGATATGCTGAAATGTATCCTCAACGGCAGCTCGACTTCATCAACGATTACGAGAATATGGTTCATTCGACAGAAGAACGCAGGATTGTGGTTGCCATCGAGAAGTACGAACACCACAGCTCGAGGAAACAGTACTTAATTTGATTGAAGAACAACCTACTACCAGTACTAGAAAGATTGCTTTCTAGCTAAATGTTGATCATATGACGGCATTTCGAATTTTAAAGGAACAACTCTTATACCCTCACCATCTGCAATGAGTACAGGTACTGTTACTGCGAGACTTCTCAAATCGTCTTGAATTTTGCAATTGGATGCTGGCAATGATTAGAAGGGATTGTGACTTTCTGAAGACGATAGAATTCACAGACAAATGTAGTTTTTCTAATTACCACATATGATCTGATGAAAATCATCACGCTATTGTCGAAACTAACCATCAAGAAAAATTTTCTCTTAACGTGTGGCTCGGAGTTGATCCTATCGTTTTTTCAATGAGGAATCACCTCCTTAAATGTTTTACACTTATTCACTTACACCTTGTATATTTAACAGCCAAAAACGATGAAGTACGCCGAGTGCTTATTAAAAAAAATTATATCCCTTGAAAAATATTCGCTGAGAAGGAATCTATGTTTCTTGGTATTCTTTTTTGTAATTTACTAGAATGGTCCCAGAAACACCCGGCCTGACCTAATTACGGGAGTCTTTTGGGAAATTTCACTGAATCGAAAAAAAAACAATCTATAAAGCATATGTTTCCAATTTGAAGACGCTGCGTTGTTTAGTATTTGCTTGGTAGCCATCAATAGCG
>NW_019292788.1:18422-46877 GCF_000500325.1 Leptinotarsa decemlineata
AAAAAAAATGTACTCTCATCGGAAAAGCACGTGTTGAATGATAGGTGCGGATCATCAATTAGTAGCTGGCTCAGTTGTTCACAAAATTGCAGCCTTCTATCAGGATCATCTTCTTTGAGTTCCTGTACTAATTTAATTTTGTACGGATGAAATTTATAGGCTTTTAATATCAATATTATAGATGAACGGGAGACACCTGAGGCTGAAGCAAGCTGACGGGTACTTTGAGTATGATCCAATTCAACATGTCCCAAAATAGCGACTTCCACTGCTTCATTTCTGATCGGTTTCCGTGGCAGGTGTTTCACATTACAGATGGATCCGGTATCGACAAACTTTTGGACTAACTTGGCAACGTACGAATCATTCACATTTTTCCCGGGATGACTGTTATTAAAGCCGCGAGCAGTGAGTCTAGCACAACTATTATGTTGATAATAAAGTTTAACAATTTCAACTCGTTCAGGAATGGAATAAACCATTTTTACAGTAAAGTTGAAATAATTTCAAAAGCAACCAAACTGAATCAATGAACGTTTGCCTAAATTCTTTTTGTACACTTATCCGCTGTTGTTATTTGAACCAAAAAACGCACGAGGGAAATCGAGGAATGTAGTAGTGATAAAAATGACGTTTTTTCCGCATTTTCATTAACACCAAAAATATCGAGTAAATGTTCTTGCTTTTTTTATAACCATTCAAGTAAATACAACAAATTAGGTAACATTGGAAAGAGATCGTTATTAATATGCGACAGAGCATATGTAGACTCGCCTGTTGAAAAAGAGAAATATAACTGCGTGTAGTCTGCATAGTGATGTATATTGCATTTTTTCACGGACAGATAAAAGTCACAAATATACAAGCTAAAAAGCAAGGGCCCAAGGATAGATCCTTGTGATTAATATTTTCAAAGTCAAACTGAAAGAGTTTTTGATTAACGGTTGCTTTTACAGTACAGCAGAATATTTGAGTCAATATGAGGACTGATAATATAAGAATTGATAATGAAATATGCTTTGTGAAATATTCTATCAGTATGTTTGTATGTGTGTATGTGTGTTTGTGCATATATGAATGTATTTCATTTTCCAAGTGACGTATCCTATATCATTTTGTGATCTTGAAGGATTTAATAAACATTATTATTATTATAATGTGACAAAACAAATTTTACGAGAGCGAAGCCGCAGGCAACAACTAGTTATGAGTATTAAAACTCTGATGAAGCACACAGATTATACAACAGATTTTCGAAGTTTTAGAAAGATTTAAGTGATTTTTATACATTTTCCAATCATTTCTATTGACCATCCATATCGTAACAATACAACAGTGAAATTGTCTAAATGAAAAATTCATTCAGACCAGTCAGAACTCACACTGTAGGTTGATGAACTACATCGAGAAACAACTACTCACCTGGCTGAATTAAATCGGACAGGACAGTAGTCATTTCTGCATATGCTTTTGGAGACACAACTGCCGGAATAAATTTTTAATTATTGAAACGGGCATACTTGCAGACTGATCTATTTGGCCTTTCGTCAGTGCAAGATACTATCCTACATCAACACGAAGTCGATCATTTGCTACAATTGAAAATCGAATCCTTTCAGAGTATTATTCAGAGTATCACTGTAGGTTAATGGACTGACACCTATCAGAAAACAACTATTCAAAATTGGAATCGATTTTCGAATTGATTTCTCAGATAATTTGATTTTCAGCCAGTCTTCAAGTATGCAATATTCACCGTTATGAAATTTTCTATAAACCCCGATATGTTGACCAGGCTAAATCTATAAAGTGGCCAAAAAATCATCAGAAATGTGTGTTTTTTTTTCGTTATACTCAAAACTATTTTCAATATTTCAAAAATGTTTCGGGTTTTCAATATTTGATTTTATCTACCTAACTCGAGAGGTGAAATTCTGCTATTGATTAAGGTGAGTTGATATACATTAAATGCAATTTTGGTCAACCACTTATCTGACTACATCAATCATGAATGAATAAATCATTCGTATAGTTCATCCACCAAAATCGAAGTAGTAAATTAGACATAACAAAAAAAAATATCTAATAATCTAGCGATAACGTTCGAGTACTTCAACAAATTGATGATAGTACATACAATTTTTGTTCGTTAAAAGTTACTTCATCTACCAAACAAAGTAATAAAGTTATCGATTTCGGACTGAATAATTTAGTTGTGAATCGAGGCCTTGCTTCACAAATGAAATATATCCTGTATATTTGAACTTATCTTAATTGAAAAAGTTCGACATAATCGATGGTAAACATTCGAACAGTATTGTGGTCGCTGAATAATACTCTGAACGTTGACGGAAATTGGTTTTAATCGTTTGACCAAACCTACCCAAAGGTTTTAATTATCAGTTACTGTCATTGTTTAGAAATTCAATGCGAAAGATTTTTCCACATTCGAAATAAGTTAATGATTGAGGGTCGGCGAATATAGTTATTCGCTGTGGAATGACTGAGGATATACAGGGTGTAACTAAATAAGTGTAAAACATTCAAGGAGGTGATTCCTCATCGAAAAAAACATAGGATCTTTGATATAAAGAAATTTCATTGGAGCTTCCCTTGTTAAGATACAGCCCCTTAAAGGGGTACGTAAAATTTTGTATTCCAATTTTTTTCACAAGCACTAAAAAAGTTACAATATTGAAATCAACCTGACGTACTACCAAAAAGACACAGAAATTTATTTGGTTTACCCCATGGTTGTAAGGGGTGGAAAACGCAACCCCTAACATTCATTCCCAATGTAACTTTTTGTCTAATTATTTGTTCACCATTCAAAAATTTATTTCCGGTAGCCTGTTTCATTCCTAACATAAATGTCTCTTGGGTTTTTCCCAAAATAGAACAGTTCGCAGCAAAACATCGTCATAAATGAGAAAATACGAAACTAATCTATCTAGTAGGTCGCTATTAGGGATGGTGACAATTAAATTGGTATGACGCTGTCAGTTTGTGAATTTTCGAAATTGAATTGATAGTAATTGTGTGTTGTTGTTCTGTTCCTAATTTGTTACGTTTACGGTCTGTTGCAGGGGAATGGGTTAGAAGCTTCTAGAAGATATGCTGAAATGTATCCTCAACGGCAGCATCCTTCACATAGAATATTTGCTCGACTTTATCAACGATTACGAGAATATGGTTCTTTCGACAGAAGAACACAGGATTGTGGTTGCCATCGAGAAGTACGAACACCACAGCTCGAGGAAGCAGTACTTAATTTGATTGAAGAACAACCTACTACCAGTACTAGAAACATTGCTTTCTAGCTAAATGTTGATCATATGACGGTATTTCCAATTTTAAAGGAACAACTCTTACACTCTCACCATCTGCAATGAGTACAGGCACTGTTACTGCGAGACTTTTCAAATCGTCTTGAATTTTGCAATTGGATGCTGGCAATGATTAGAAGAAATTGTGACTCTCTGAAGACGATAGAATTTACAGACAAATGTAGTTTTTCTAATTACCACATATGGGCTGATGAAAACCATCACGCTATTGTCGAAACTAACCATCAAGAACAATTTTCTCTTAACGTGTGGCTCGGAGTTATTAGGGATGATTTGATTGGGCCTCATTTTCTACCTCCTCGAATAAATGGTGAAACATACGTTCAATTTTTAAGAGAAGTGCAACCAGTACTGTTGGAGGAAGTTCCTTTAGGCGTCAGAAGGATTGAGTTTTTCATGCATGATGGGGCTCCTGCCCATTTTAGTCAAGTAGCACGTCAGCATTCAACTGAAACATATGCAAATCAGTGGATAGGTCGAAGAGGTCCACAGAACTGGCCCGGTCGATCCCCGGATCTCAATCCTCTCGATTTCTCTATTTGTGGCCAATTACAGCATTTGGTTTATCGTACTCTTGTTCGCGATTAGAGTACTTAAGAAACCGCATAATCGAAGCGTGCAGGGTAATCAGAGAGACTCCAGGAATATTTGAGCGAATACGTGGCTCAATGCGCCGACGTCTAGACGCATGCGTAATGTCTGAAGGTAGACATATTGAACAGTTACTATGATTTCTACATGTTGTGTATTTTGTTATTAATAACTTAGTTTTGTTTATTACAGTCCTTATTTCCAAACATTTACAAACTTTCAAAGATCTTGGCGACACTGCCCATTTCTACAGGTACCCCTGAAAGGACTTTCTCTTCTCTGAAACTCATTTAAGAAACTCAACAAGCCAGGAACGACTGAACGGTTTGGCGTTAATCCACCGTAGAATTGATATCGACACCGAGGAGGTAATTGATTTGTTCGCTGCAAAGAAAGCTAGAAAAATGAATTCAATGTTGTAAAAAGATGTTAATATTTCTGTTATGGTTTTCAAATAAATATATATGATCATGTTACACCATTTTCTTTCTTTCGTTATTTTTATATTTCATGGTTTTCTACTGTTCCACCAAACCAAACCCCCCGAAATTGTTTTATAGGTACGGCCTTGGGAAGCCCCATTCTGTTAGTATTCAACAAGCACTATTGTTATATCTACCACAAAGACAACAAACTAACTCACAAGTCAAGTGAATCCTTTATCTGTATACCTGACCCCACTGAAGACACTTCATTTGGAATCCTTTCATGGCTACGAAAACAACCTAAATCAAAGCGTATAATAACAGTATGAGAAATTGAGAATCAAAGAAATAATGATATCACGACTATGTCAGAAAGGCAATGAGAACGCCGAATCCTCTTAACAATCTACTCGAGACAACGAATCGTCTTGCGAAGAAAAACGAAGAAAATTATAATCCTTCAGTCGAAACTGAAATTCAAATCCTTTTCAGAAGAACTGATATTTCCGTCTGTTGTATGATTCCTTTTTCAATAGGTGTATAGCCCTCTCGAGTTGGTTACGGAATTCGAAAGTTGCTTCACTTGAGAAAGGAGTGGTTCACAATCAAATAAATCATCTATGAGTTTCTGTGAAATATTATAAGGAAGATCATCATCTCAATAGTTTGGAAATTATGGAAATAACTTTCTTTTCGCAATGGTGATGAGTTTTCGTGAAAGAGATTGAATTTTATAAACAAAAAATGTTCAAATAGATATTTTCCTCCCGAGAAAAATGTATTTCACTAATCAAACAATCGATTTTAATGGAATTCATCTCAACATTTCAAATCATTGCTCGAAGCCAAGTCACGCAATAATCCCTCTACGATTATGACAAATATATTATAAATACATCAATGCATTGAAATGAAAAATGGGTTGTTTGAGTATTCCTGGACCTTCATTAGAAAAATTCAAATTATTTATTTTCAAAATTTTTTCGCAAAATTTGCAATAACTAGAGGTTGCAGATTGACATCAATCGCTGACAACGCTCGAAATCGTGTTTTCTGAAAACCCTAATTTTCACTCTGTGAAAGATAACACTGTATTTCATTAGTTCGGACTTCCATTGTCTAATATAATATAAATTGATTTGAAATCCCTGAAAGATAACAATTTTATTAAACAAAAAACTTCGGTAAATAACTGGAATTATTCCTCTGATATCTGACTATTTATAGGTCATTCGAGTGCTTTCACCTATCCCCTTTTTTCCTCTCTCCGCTTCATTGCTTTTAGCGGGAGATGACCGTTTGGCGGGAGTTGGTCGTTTTTCGTATGATTAGAGGTATCCATATATTACGTATCTCTTCGCTAGCTTGACTGAATGCGTTGTTGGACAACATACACGCGGCTTCTTTGATTTTTCTCCTAAAACAGTGTTCCTCTTTGTGGATGATTTCAGCTTCAGCTCACTTTATGTTGTGTTGATGAGTCCAAACATGCTCTGCTATTTCGGATTTGCTGGTTTCTCTTTGCTGTGTGTGTTTCTTGTGCTCTGCAATGCGAACTTTCAATGGCCTCTTAGTTTCACCGATGTATGATTCTCCGCACTCACAGGGTATCCGGTAAATGCAATTCTTGGAATCGCAGTCCGCGTTTGGTGACCTGTCGGTGGTGGTATGTCAAGACCTTACGAAAGCCCGAAAGCACGTTCTAGTAGAGTCTTGATGATTCTTCTCTTTGTCAATTGATGGCGGTTGAATTTCTGATTCAGATACTGTTTTGTGTGAGTGGTTTTGCGATATACACATGTTTTCCATTTAGTGTTTAGTGAAATATAATACGAAACATTGTTAACCACCTTCAATCATAACAATGTAGTTTATTTAGAGTTGTTCATTAAATTCAAGACTTGACTTTTTATTTGTAGATAGATTATCTTAATTCGATCCCTAAATTGAACTTAAGAATGAATGTCAAGTGTTTCACGTCTCTGATTAATATAAATGGATTATTAAGTTGTTCCAAAAGTTTTGTCGTTTTGATGTCATGTGTTTTTATAGCTCTATATCTCGATGAATATTCATTTTACTGTTTCTTGGTGTATACTGATCGATGGAGATTTTTGTCCTTAATAGCGATTTTTAGCAAATTTAAATCAAGCCAAAGCGATGCCTAAACTGTCAGAAAAATGAACAGAGCATTGGGATTTGATAGTGTAACTGAAAGCACTGTTTGACGTTGGTTTGCGTAATTCCGTTCCACGGATTTTAGCTTCAGGATACTGACGTTACAGAATCTTGAGAAATATCTGAAAGTTGTGGGAAAACAATCATCAACTGAACATATTCAGTTATTTGTATTCATAAATACAAATAATAGTGTCAAGTTTTAGGTTCAACCGAATACAAATACAAAATAGCGTCGAATTGTACTATCAAATCGTCCCAATTATTTCATTTCTTATATCATTTCAAACAAGTACAAGTATCTCATATTCACTGTAAGAGTCTATGATCAACTTTAACTGAGTATTATTCGCCGTATAGAAAGTTATGACTTCTACAAAGAGTTGAATTCCCAGAAAATCATCATCATTATATATTGTTCTTATTCATCCCCCGAAAATAGTAACGCTGGCCGCCGCTGGTCGTCGTCAATTGACTGTGACTTGACCAAGGTCGCGCTCAACTCGATTTGCGCTTCTCGATTGGTCTAGATGTCTTTCCTATCGGCTTCTAGAGACTTCCATTACGATATATAAATACTACCACCAGGTAGATGAGAAAGTCTAGTTGGAAGTGCGGTACAGGTTCTGAGCGACCAAGTTGAAATGTGATGCTTTCTCCTATCTCAATTGCTTGATTGTACCATGAAATAACTTTCGGTCCTCCGTATAATTCTCTCATCCTTATCGTGATTTCTGTTTACTGCCATCTTCATAATTTGACAAATGTCTGTTGGAATGAATTCTAGATTAGTGTCTTGGTATATACGGAAGTAGTTGTTTTCCGGCGAGCACTAATCAAATCTCACTGTGTGAGGATGTTGCAATTCCAATTCAAAGTATCAATTCCCTTAAAATACACGTATCTCTTCTTTGCACACACATCAGACTGACTTTAAATTTAATGGGAAAATTGTTGACAATTCATTATTGTGCATTAGTTTGTATGTATTGAGATGTGTGTGGCTTACTTAGTGAAGTAAAAAGAAAATATTTCTGTTTTTTCCAAATACCGACTTGAACGAAACATTTTGACATGATTAGATTTGAATTTGTCACGATAGATCATTTTTGGAAGAAATCCATCTATTTTCCATCCAATATTCCGTCGACGAATTCGAAAAATATTATCCTGTGGAAGGAAACACGTGATCTACCACAACTTACGTGACCTCAAATATGAAACATTTATCGATCGCGTATTCTCAACACACCTTGGCTGGTATTAGGATATAGACGGGGAAATATTCAGCTTTGAGTGAGTTAAAACTTGTTATGTATGTATAGCCCTCCTCTGCTGCAGGCAACCAGCGATGCAATTGAACCCAGGTGTGGGTTTGATAAACACTACAAAGTATTTAACAAAACACAAAGCCAAATGCTACAAATGCAATACGCATATATACAGACGGCTCAAAAACCAAAGGAGGATAAGCCAAAGGATTATGTAGGGAGTAGGTTCAAACAGAACTGCCTGGTATCTCAATCCCCAGAAAAGAAATAACCAGGAAAGGGATTTCTGGCAAAATCATAACTATCTGCATTGATAGCAAGCAAGCCCTAGTAGCCTTCAACATGTTAGCTCAGGGCTAGTAGTAGATTGACACCAAGATCCAGCCGAAGCTCCGGTAGATAATAACATTATCCTGAGGTGGGTTGAAGGGCACGACAGGAGTAAAGGGAATCGCATTGCCGACCCTTTAGCCAAGGAAGCGGCTGGACTAAGAATTTTAGGACCCAGTGACACCTACGGCCTAACGACTTCGACAATTGCGGAACCAACCAAACGTCACACAGATGCTCAATCCCTAAAGAATTGGGATGGAATCGAAGGATGCATTGATGAAGGAGGAGATGTCTCCCAGTGACCTATTCACCTTTCTGGAAAAGACAGTTTGGACGATGACCTAGAAGGACAACTTCTCTGGAGGATGTAGAATGGGTCACATGTACTTTCACATCCGATGTGGTATAATACACACCTGATGTGAATTTCATTACATGATAATTTGTGTGAATATACTAATCAGATTCGTAATACTTGTAGAATCACGTGAATTATTTATGAAATTATCGTATCGCAATTTCAATGATGTGTTAATTTTACTGTATGAAATTACAATAAAAATGTAAATTTACTGATAAAATTTCATTGTAAAGGGTCTAATTTCAAAAGTACATATGAACACTCCTGTGAATAGTCGAATCATCAACATCATTTGATTAAATCATTTTGAGAATCATTTTTGAGTTCAATATAATTGAAAATCATCATGTTATAGTTTGAATCATTTTAATGATATAAAAAAAATGCCTTGACGGAACAAGACAGCAGAGAATGCGTTTGAAATAAACAATATTCTACGTCAATATAACATTTTTTTTATTTTGTTCGTCCGTTCTGACTTCTGGATGTATTTTTATAAAATACCTTTTCACGAATTTCATGGTTGAGGATATGAGTACAGAGATACTTTGAATTCAAAGTAAAGGGACAAGGCTCATCGACTATTTTCCGTACATAATACATTACAGTTAGGAGATTACTAGATGATCAAATGTTCAATGTTGCAGGTCCGGACTTGTGTTGTGTTTTGTTACTAAGTGTTAACAAATTTGAAAACTATGAAGAAATTGAATAAAATATAGAAATATCAATTTTTGAATTCAAAGTAAAGGGACAAGGCTCATCGACTATTTTCCGTACATAATACATTACAGTTAGGAGATTACTAGATGATCAAATGTTCAATGTGGCAGGTCCGGACTTGTGTTGTGTTTTGTTACTAAGTGTTAACAAATTTGAAAACTATGAAGAAATTGAATAAAATATAGAAATATCAATAATACTAATTTTAATTATATTGGAAACAATAGGACCAAGAAGTTAGGATGAAATTATTGAGAAGAAATAATTACAAAGGATGAGAAAGACATAAAAGAAGGGTATGAAACTCAAAAAAATGAGAACGCAAATTTGTGAAGGAAACAAATACTGTGACCAGAAATAAAAATAAATCAATTAATAGGTTCAACAATGATTGCTCTGATTTCTATATCAAATAAATAAAAATATGTATATTGTTGCTTCTGGTATCAAGACAGTGAAAATAGAAAAAAATGTATTTACCCAAAGAAGCATCAAATTACACGATTATCATGAATAAGTACAATGCAGAATGAAAATTTTGAAGATCTTCAGATGATGTGCTGCTGCAGGTTTTTTTGGGTTTTCTTGTAGCTGAAAAAGCAAATGCGATACTGGAATCAATGAAGTCGCCCCGGAGCGTCAATTAATTTTTATTGTTTCACAATTTAATGATTTGTATTACTTCCTTCTTAGATGAACAAATAATAAACTGATATTCAATGGTTTTCTTCGTTTTATTTTCTGAATATCTGGTAATTTCGTGGATGCATATCATTTTTTATGTTCGATAATGAAATTCTTAAAATATTAGTGAATGAAACACTATCAAATATATAATTATTGTGTAATTTCTAACCAATAACTTTCAGTGTACATTCTTACATGAGTAGGTACTTCATTGCCAGAAATTGTTCATGAAATAATTACTGGTGGTGAAAGGAAGAAGTTTCGAAAAGCTGACTTCCAGAAATATTTTTCAAGATAAATAAATTTCATTTCGAATGAAGATGAATCAAGTTA
Organism: Leptinotarsa decemlineata; assembly: GCF_000500325.1. NCBI lineage: Eukaryota > Metazoa > Arthropoda > Insecta > Coleoptera > Chrysomelidae > Leptinotarsa > Leptinotarsa decemlineata. The sequence goes on from NW_019292788.1 coordinate 28,672, forward strand.
TACTGATGAGAGAATTAATTGAAATACTCTGCGCACTCACATTCGAGAGTCTTAGTTTCAGATAAGTTATTTCCAACCAAATTGTCTTTTGATATCTGGCTATCAAAACGAAACATGTGTGATTGAAACAATTTTTCGGACCAGTGACTGAATATGTTCATGTTCAATTAGGTAATGGATGAAGAAGCAGAAGTTGCCATTCTTTCGTGAAAGTCGATCCATCAGTTGTTGAAAGTTCTTTTGAAGCACCCCGTGAAACAGTGTTTCACGAAAAAGTGTCCAAGCACATGCACTGTTCAATTGTTTCAAGACAATTTGACTCGAAACGTAATTCAGATGGTTGACGAAACCACGTTTCAAAACATTGCCCAACGAATCTGATCAATGTTTTGACCAATGTGCGGTACCCCGTGTGGTCAGTCTGAACACACGTTTGTTCTTCAAAAGTAACAGTCGAAATAAAAATTCAGTAGCAATTTCTCCAGCGAAAATGGCCCTTATTTCACGAAATCTCTTTTTAGAACTGCCGAAATAATATAGATGAAAGAAAACTCATCCACCCACGGATCAATAAATTTTGTGGTTTGATTTGTTGGCGTCTTTGTCGACCTCACTTCCTCGTTTGTGAGTTATGGCTTCATCCTCAGTCAGCGATGGGGTAAAAAGGTCTGATATTATTATCTGCCCCATATAACTTCATTAGGCTAGTGAAGTTGCCGAAACAAAGACGTTCAAACGCAATTTACAACGATTGGCAGGCATAATACGGCTAACATCTTCGAGTTCGCACTGCTTGGCGATGGTTTGTTAGGGGAGTTTGTTGAAGTTTCGAAGAAAGTTTACGATATAATAGGTGTACGTTGGAGGTGAATAGGAAGACTGTAAATAAGAACTTGTATCCGATTGTTATATCCAGACTATAACTATCAAATTGAAACTGACGGCCTAACAATAAAACTTTAGGGTTTCGGTGAACCTATAAATAGAGTTGATCTATTATTTCGGAATAAATGATGTGTTGTGTTCCAGATCAGTTGACTTCGAAGTTTCAAGGACAAAAAGTATATACCGGAAGAATATGAAAGTTCAGTAAATGTAGAAATAATATATTTCCTAGGTAATTATGACTGACTATGTACCTGTATAGGTACTTCTCACCAGTGATTACGTGGAGAATATAACAGTTAGAGAAAAGAATCAGGTTTCAATATATTATTCACTACGTAAAAGCTACTTTGATAGTGAAACATGTCATGATACTTTCGGAAATGAAGTTCGGGTGTAGTTTGTGAAATTACTACGGATCTTCGTCATGATCCCAAAACAGGATCAGAACCCGCTGTTCACACAAAACTATTGCCCGATCAGTTTGTTCTCGTCGGCGGCTAAGCTGGCTGAAAGAGTTGTTCTCCAAAGGCTCAACGAAAAAGTTGAGGACCGAAATGTTCTGCCTGACGAACAATTTGGATTCAGGAGAGATCACTCCACTGAGTTACAGGCTCTGAGGCTGGTCGAAAACTCTATCCAAGAGCTCAATAACAACAAGAAAGTTGCATATTGGCACGAAGGCCTTCTGCACAAATTGAACGCGTTCGACCTGCCTCGGGGCCTGATCCGGTGGATTGGGTCTTTCCTGAAAGACAGAACTTTTCAGGTTAGAGTGAAGGGCTCTCTGTCTGATAAGAGAGAGATCCTCGCTGGAGTGCCACAAGGGGCTGTGCTCTCTCCGACGCTGTATTCTCTTTACAACAGTGACCTTACAAGGCACAAGCGTGTAAAGATATCTCAGTACGCCGATGACACGGCTCTCCTCTCGCCTTCCATGGGTAGGGAGCTCGGCGTCTTCTACATGCAACGTGTATTGGACGACCTCGAGCGCTGGAACCTTGATTGGAAGATCCGAGTGAATCCGGACAAGACTCAGGCGATAACCATGAGAAGATTGCTATCTTCGGCCAGAAAAGTGAGAATCTCTGGAAGGGAGATTGACTGGCAAGCGCGGATAAAGTATCCCAGCAACTTAAAAGCTCTCTGAATGATATTTCCAATGTGCGCATTAAATGTAAGTTTATTGTCGAATAAGATCCGTAAGTCGAGAGTATCATTAACTCTTGGTAAGTCGGTATTATCAATTATATAATTGAACTGTTATGGATTTAATATACGAGCCTAAGTCAAAATTTTACACTTTCCAACATTTAGAAAAAGTTAATTTTCACAACACCACTTTTGGAGGGAATTCAAATCCCTCTGAAGCAACATACAATCAGACGAATCCCGTATTTCTCTGAAAAGCTTTGAATCATCAGCAAAGATTAGCTCTGTTGATTGAATCGAAGCGCATATGTCATCTATAAAAAGTTAAAATAACAGCGGTCCCACATTAGATCCTTGGGAACCCCCGACTGTGCGAAAAATACATTCGATTTTTCACCTTCATACTCGACATATAGACTACGATGATTCAAATACGATCTGAGTAGATTTTGTATTTTTGAGGAAATACCATATGCATCCAACTTCAATAATAATTTTTGGTGGGAAACTTTATGAAATGCTTTGCTGAAATCTGTATAGATTACATCAACTTGACATCTATCATCCAAAGAGTTGGATATGAATTGAGTAAATGTGCAGAGATTCGACATAGTTCCTCTCATTTTCATGAAGCCATGTTGAAATTCTGATATCGAATTTCCACATGTGCATGAATCGGATCGAATAAATTACTCTCAAAAAGTTTGGAAAATACAGAGATTAGTGCAATCGGTCGATAGTTAGAGATTTCTGATTCATTTCCTGATTTGTGTACCTGACCAATCCGTGATACTTTCCACTCCTCTGGATAAACCTGTTTTTTCAGTATGAATAGTACTGAAGTTTTTCCCCAACAACAAACCGTTATTCTAACACCTCGATACGTGTTTCGATCAACAAGTGATCACTTGGTGATCGGTACACGTATCAAGGCGTTGAAATAACGGTTTGGTATTGGGAAAAACTCCAGTAATATTAATCTCTGAAACATAAAATTGCTGTAGCAACTCACATTGAAATATCTGTAATATTTTTCAAAATATTTAGGAAAGATGTGGTGGAACATTTTTGTCAATAATTCAAGTCACTAACATCATATTTTATATCAAACCAAATCATATAAAGAAGTTATGTAGTTCCGTCGGAATGAAAGAAATATTATATTCAACAAGTTATTTATAATTTATTGGTTCCAACAAAAGCTCACTTTCTGAAATTCAAATTCAGGAAAAGCAACTGAAGTTTCGCAATTTGATATGAAATACATTGCAAGAACTCAGAAAACCATTTTGAAGAGGCGTATTATTTGCTTGTCTGGGAATTATTTTCTTTTTCAAATATTTATAAGCATATGTACAATGGAGGAATGATAAAATCCACGGAAACCAACAAAAAAGTAAATTCAATAAAACTCAACAAATAAATGCCGTACAATTCCAGACGCTGACCCCTGACTAACCGAAGCAACCTCATCCTCCTATAGGGACATTATTTAGTTCGGATCGTATCGATGCATCTGGGGAACAACATATAAGGAACTCGCGATCCCTGAGGTCACAGCACGTATTTCTACTGTACAGTCTTGACCGAAGAATCTTTGTACCTCAACTAGCAGTGTAGTGGTAGCCGAGTGTAAGGCATCGGTCACGTAGTGTCTTTTGCTGGGCTTCTCACCGTCGTGGTACACAACGGCAAAGAGCTTGTACTGCTTCTCTTGTGGAAACTATGTTTTCGACGGTAGAAGTGTGGAATCAATTTTCAAGTCGAGTCCAAAACTACAAAGCCTTGATGATCTTCGGGCAACCGCCGTGGCGGTAATCAAAAAACGTCAGATTCAATATGAGGATAATGGGAAGTTAGCAGGGCATAACTTCTGTTTTAAAATCTGTTTTTCCGTTAATCAGCTGTCGCCCCCAAACTAACGAAAACTCTCAGAAGTTGAGAAAATTGTGCGAGCTAAGAACAAACGAGGTCTTGCCTTTTAATGTGTGATTTCTAACACGGCCTAACTTGCCCCCATGCTTCCACCTGCTCCATTAGTTTTCGACTAAGTTGGCCCCTCTAATATATTCTTGGAGAGCAGTACCTCAATCGCTTCCCTGACAGTCTTAACTTCCTCAATGTTGAGTGGAAGCATGAGAAGAGGCTGGATATTCTCAGTAATGTGGTCTCCGGCACGATGTAAGCTAGGAAACTTCATTCAATGAAGTGGGTTGAAATGAACGTCAGAGCGGTATGGTTTACCCCTATTTCTGACATGGCCAGTTGAATAAAACACAAACCTTCAGTTATTTTCATATGTTTCAGATTATCTAGGTTGCTTGTTGAATTTGTGACTATAGACGTAGCTATTTCCAGTTTGAATCCAGCATTCTCAAGGTATAGGTTCCGTAATGGAGCACCTCTTTTGTGAGTAATATTTCAAAGAAAAATTCAAACTTTCTGTATCTGTAGAGCAGGGAGGGTGAGTGTAGGCCTTCAGCACTTAGACCACATATGACCCATTGTACATCCTCCCGAGGAGTTGTTCTCCTAGGTCATAGTCCATCCTGTACTTTCCAGGAAGATGGACAGGTCACTAGGAGACATCTCTTTTATATCGGCAGGTGTAGACCAAGACTCGCCGAACACACACTTTCTTATTGACGATAACTTCGGACACTCACACAAGACATGCCTGATAGTTTCATCTTCCTGTTCACACATCCTGCATAGAGGTTTGTCCACAAGTCCCATATAATGGAGGTGTTTCCTTAGTTGACAGTGTCCAGTCACAAATCTTACTGTTAAGCGTATATTTTTCCTGATTATCGCCTGATATTTCTTCGGTGCCAGTTTTCCAGGGTCGCCCAGGGTGATTCTGGCAACATTGCATCCACAGATTTCATTTCATCTCTTCAGAGATCGAGCATGGGTGTGACGTTTGGCTGGTTCCGAAATTGTCGAAGTCATCAGGCCGTAGGCGCCACTGGGTCCTGCAATTCTCAGTACAGCTGCTTCCTTGACTAAAGAGTCCTGGTAGAAAGGATAATCTCAGTCTTCTTGGGATTGATCGGCAGTGAGTGTTTCTTACCCCATCTTGCGCTCTATTGCACAGTGTGTTCACAAATTTGATACTAATTGCTCTACTAGAGAGCATCTAGAGTATCCATTCTTCTACTACCAAAGGTACATTCTGGATTGTAGTTGCTGGGTAATTGTTGTTTGAATCCAGCATTCTCAAGGTATATGCTCCGTAGTGGAGCTTCTCATTTGTGAGCAATATTTTGAAGAAACATTCAAAGTTTTTTGAGCATAAGAATTTGCTGAGGGGTGTATAACTTTCTAGATTAATGAATACTGAATGAATTTCTCAGTACTCGTTGATGATCTTGACCTCTCTCAATATTTATAAATATTCATATGCTGAGGTTGCAACTTTGCTAGGTCACCATACTGAGGCAGAATGCCTAATGCGCGTCCGTGCAAGTTTGGAGATTATTTTATATTTCTATATCCTGTAATCGTATCAATTTTGATGTCTATCAACTTGGAATATTGAAAGATGGAATTGTAAATATTGAGTGTTTTTGTTTTGGAATATTGAAGTGGTGGTTGGAACATCTTTCAATTCATGTATTTACTTGATTGGCTTTCAATTATTTCATGACAATTTTTCATATTTGACACTATAAATGATCAGTTTCATCCTTTGGCATGAATTATGCTCGAAAAAACTCTGAATTGTTTCTGGATTACCAGTATTTTTGGAAATATAATTACACTTCTTATATTCCAACTGCTAGTAACAGCCAAAAGGAACACTATAATCGAAAGCGAAAAAAAAATTTGATTTATCTTCCATCGACGAAAAGTTATAAGTGAAATCCACAATCGCCACCTCGGCCCAAAACGACAACGACAAAGATAATATCCCGGAATGAATAATACTCCGCAATAAATGTAGTGCACGCAAGAAGCGGCCCACATTATGAACATGCAGAAGTTCATTTGAGTTACGCCTGGCTTGGGGCGTTACTTCCGTTTCAGTCCTTACATGACCAGATAAATGTCTTCCCACAAAAGGCAATGATGATTTACGTTGGGTACATGGATAGCCGAATGCGAAGTCAGAATTCACTGAATTCAGTTACGGATCCTCATTATATTTTGGATGATGTAGAAGCGGAATTGTTAGGCTTTTACAAATAATTCTGAACGTCGTTTCGGTATTCGTGGAAATTGCTGGAATTGAGAAGTTTTGCACTGTTCATGAGCATGATTTGCATTCGATATTGATTTTACTTTTCATGGGAAACTGATTTTCAATGCATCATTGTTATATATGAATAGAGGTAAAGCTCAGTTATATAATTTTCAAAATGTATGGAAATCATGTAGTGAGTCGAGTGTAATGAGTAAACATATAATATATCAACACTTAGGTAGAACTTTATAGAAAATTCAGGAGAAAAATCAGCCAAAACTCAACGATTTATTACATTATACAATTTATCAGAAGTCTAAAGAGTGTATCCAGCGGGGAGAGAGAGAGAGAGAGAGAGAAAATCACGAGAAAATTATCATTTCGAAATGGAATCTCATAATATTAGTCTCTCCCAACGTACCTACACAGTTGGTTGTAGTAAATGTCTAAAAGAACAACTTCCCGAATTTTGAATTGAATCTGACAGACATTTCGCGAGATACTTTGAATAGGTTTGTCTCACAGATATTTGTCGTTCATCCGTTGGCAGGATCATGCCGAAGTCAGTCGAGTAGGCTATTTTCGAGGGGTTACCTCTCGTCAGTGCAGGAAAGATCCGACCCAAACAGTAGTGTACTTGTAGCTCCATTAATCCCAACACGGCTCGACTGTATGTATGAAACCTTCGTCTAAGAGGAAGATTGTCAACTCCATTTTGAACGCCAACTGGGGCGCTCGATGGGACTCGATACAGTTTCCAGACTTGTTTGATTTCTGATCGGTACATGAGATGTGTCTTCCCCGCTTGGGACTTTGTACACAAGATGGAGTTGTAACTAGTTATTCTTTCTCTCAGATGAAGATTTCATATGTATACCGGAGCGGATTGTTGAAATCAATCGAGTCCCAAGCACTTTGCTGTCTGGGTAGTATCTTTCCTGTACTGACGAGAGGTAATACCTCGAAATCGCGGTCTGCAGGTGATCTTCTTGAATAATTTCAGCATGGTCCTACTGCTGTATGAACGATGAACATCTTTGGGGTATCTTGCAAAAATATCAGCCGTATATTCAATAATTACCTTATAAACAATATAATAATATATTCAAGTTATTTCACTCGAAGGATACTGATTGAGTTGTTTCAGCACTTAGAAATGATAAAAGTAGCTATAGAACGATTCTTTCATTTTGTTGTCATCTTGAATCGTTACAATGAACATGTAAATTCCATTTGTGAAGGTTTTTCTCAGAATAAAATTAATTTCGAAGAGCCGAAAAATAATTATTACATTCATTCAATACATTTGTTTTTCTCGTTAGAGCATATTTTTTGTTATCACTGGCTATTTAATGCATTTTGGAATCTTGAATTCAAATGTCACAGATTAGTTCTCAATGATATTTTCACCAAAAGGTGAGAGGGTGTTTCTGTTGTGATGATCTTATGGAGTGGAGCTTGTGCCTGGCCTCCATGTTCAACCAACATGAATTCCTGAACAGTTGTGGAATGTGTTTTCGTTTTCTAGCACTCGTGATTAACCTAATACCAGAGTTTTGAAGTCTTAGAGAAAATCGTTTCCAAATTTGCATAATCACGCCTCAGAATTTGGGCGACACAAACTGAAAATTGTTGTCCAGAAAAAACCCAAGATCTTGGTTACGTATTTCAGGGTATTTGTATTCCATTTACTTTGATATCAATTGATTCTGAACAGAAATTCCTGACTGTTATTCCACCAAATGGCAAAACATCCGTTTTGATGTGTTAACGGTTTGTTGATTTGCTGTAAAGCATGATTTATTAGATTCTCTCCATACTCTAAGTATAATTGCGTTTCATTTCAGTTGCAAGGGGTATCAGCTACGCTTGTGCTCATGTTGTATTTGATAGTTCCGATGTGAACTGAGCCATAGGAACAGGAAATTCTCTTTTGACCTTGGTCGATCTGTACCTACTAGACTGTACTTCCCAATGTATCGTAGTCAAAGTTGGAGTATTTCTCCTTTCGGCATATGAAGCAAGTTTGACTTCTCGCGCTGTGAACCTTTGGCATGTAGAACTTGGACTAGATGACGACGTTCTTTCTCAAGAAGACGAGTTTCACGAATCTCAGTGACATGATGAAAAAAATGTTCTCATCATAGCACCTCTTCAGTCGTGGACAGTAGTTTGAGTGTTAAAACATCGACCGTAATGAGTATGAGTAGATTTGCAATAAACTGTATGACTTAGTTGCTGAAATGATATCTTCTCTTCATTCATCAATTCCGTCCATACAAAGATGGATGGAGTTAATCTGGAGTAGAAACAGTTCTCTAGTCCCGTGACTCCAAATAATAGTATCCTCATCAAATAGCAGGTGGGTATTGATATATTTCTACTCAAAAACTTTCATGTTGCAACCACAGTGCTCGGAGGACTCACCATGGTGACTCCATTCGTTTTTTTCTGAAAACTGTTATTTTTTCGAGAGAATATGGTGGTGTTGAGAACATAGTCGACAAGTGATCTGATGTCCCCTAGAAATATTTGTTTGATCTGTTGCAACGTCTCTTCGACTGCTTTTATGGTGAAAAGATGAACGATATCGAAACTAACGAGAATATCATTTATAATAATAATTGACTTTATTCAGTATTTAATATTACATAATAGGCGAAGTTAAGCTATGAGCTACTCTTACACTTAACCTAATATGCATTATATGAAAAAAAATTTAAAATAACTGGACCAAATAAAAATAGATTATGTGATGAAACAAATTGTTTCAGGAGTATACAACAAGATCATAGTTTAATGTACACATTTGATTCTTATGGTCACATATTGAATTTTGCTTTTAGTTTCTGTTTTAGTGTGGATTTTGAGAATTGCATGAGATCCTTAGTGATCGTATTATGAAAAAATACAGCAAGAAAGGAATATGATTTTCTGAACTTGGCTGACGAATGATGAGTGATGTTTTCGTTAGTTCGAGAGTTCAAAGAATGGAGCTCTAACCTTTTTGTCAATTTATTGAAGAGAGAAACAGGTAATTTAGATTTCAGTACTCAATAGGTGAAATTGCAGTAGTTATATTCCCTGAGAACGGACATTGATACCCAACCAAGGTTGGCACGGGCTTGGGAAATATGTTCAAATTTTCGTATTCCCAAAATGAAGCGAATCAGAATCCAAGAAGGGACCATAGACAGGGTCTCCATAGTTGATTTTCGAAAGGATAAGCGATTGTGAAAGTAACTTTTTAGTGCTAAAGGACAAGCTATGTCTATGTGGATAAAGAACTTAGAGAGTGGCAAAAGATTTGATCATAAGCTGTTTTACATGTTCGTTGAATTTTAAATCTTGATCGAAAGTGATTCCTAAGTTTTTTGCAGAGTCAACTGATTTGATTATTTGGTCACCTATCTTGAATTCCATATGATCTTTAGCATATTGTCTTTGGTGTATGTTGCTGAAGAACATGATACGGCATTTGCTAGGATTCAGCTTCAAATTGTGTTTTATGACTTCAAGGTCATCAATTATTTGATTTTGGGATTTTTTTTGTACCTTGGGAGCTGTCTGACTTGTCCATTCAGTCTAAGTCTCCGGAAAACACTGCATCCTCTTGGGCCTATTGCGTTTATTCTCCTATCTTCTCATTTCATCAGTCTCGTTCCCTGTACTAGTTTGTACAGGTTCCGTGTTGGATGTTCGTCATATTCTTCTGGGCGTATTTTTGTATGTCCATATATAGCCTGCCTCTGTGATTCAGTGCCTCACATTCGCATAAGATGTGTAGAGCTGTTTCTATCCCTTCGTTTCATAATCTGTAGCTCAGGTGATTTTGGGATACTGAGATGTTTTTAGGTTCGATACTATGATATAACAGGGTGTCATCCGCAAATGCTTGTACCAGACAATACTTGATTTGAGAAAAAATATGCAGATATTTTTTGTATAAAAAAATAGGATAGAACCAAGAATTGAGCCTTGAGGTACTCCTGATCTAATTCTTTCAAAGGATGAACTTCTATCATCAACAAGTACCTTTTGATATCTGTACATATCTGTACACCGTACATATATTGTTGGTATTGAAGCTTGTAGTTTGAATTCAATATTTAATTGTATTATTTCATATGTTTCAGATTATCTAGGTTGCTTGTTGAATTTGTGACTGCAGAAGTATCTATTCCCAGTTTGAATACAACATTCTCAAGGTATAATCTCCGTAGTGGAACTCCTCATTTGTGAGCCATATTTCAAAAAAACATTCGAACTTTCTGTATATGTATCTGTAGAGCAGGGAGGGTGAGTGTAGACCTTCAGCACTTAGACCACATGTGATCCATTGTACATCCTCACGAGGAGTTGTCCTCCTATGTCATCGTCCATTCTATCCTTTCCAGGAAGGTGGACAGGTCACTGGAAGACATCTCTTTTATATCGGCAGGTGTAGGCCAAGACTCGCCGAACACAAACTTTCTTATTGACGATAACTCCGGACACTCGCATAGGACATGCCTGACAGTTTCATCTTCCGATTCACACATCCTGCATAGCGGTGTGTCCACTAGCCCCATATTATGGAGGTGTTTCCTTAGTTGACAGTGACCAATCAAAAATCCTACTGTTAAGCGTAGATTTTCCTGGTTATCACCAGATATTTCTTCGGCGCCAGCTTTCCAGGGTTGCCCAGCAGAGGTTACGCAGTAAGCACTTCTCGCTATAGACTCAGCCTCAATTGACCCATTCCTACTTCAAGGTTCACACCATCCATGCGCAATCATAACATGGCCATTAACGCAACATCCTCAACGTACAGGTCCAGAGGCGTCAGGCCAGTAATTGATTCCATTGCCGCAGTTGGTGTTGTTCTCATGGCTCCTGTGATGTATAAACAAGGCAATTGCTGTATTGAATATCATTTTCGGATGGCCGTTGCTCATAGAACTTTCGGTCCTCATGCAAAGGCTCCGTACGTTAGCATAGGTCTTATTAATGCAGTGTAGATCCAGGTGACCACACGGGGTGTCGTCCCACCGTCTTCCGACATTGCTCTTAGGCCACACATGCTTTTTTTGCTCTACTCTGTAGGTGAGAGCTCTATGTTATGTTAGCTTTCTTTCGAGGATAGTTACCAAGATATTCCACTCCTCCAGAGAAGTTTAGTTTGCTTTTGGAGATTTCGGGGGGTTTCAAGTCCAAAAAACTTATTTTCCTGGTAAAAAGGATAATCTCAGTCTTCTTGGGATTGATCGGCATTGAGTGTTTCTTACCCCATTTTCCTATTAAGTTGAGCCCATCCTGCGCTCTATTGCACAGTGTGTTCACAAATTCGATACTAATTGCTCTACTAGAGAGCATCTTGAGTATCCATTCTTCTACTACCAAAGGTACATTCCTGGATTGTAGTTGCTGGGTAATGGTTGTTTGAATCCAGCATTCTCAAGGTATATGCTCCGTAGTGTAGCTCCTCATTCAAGAGCAATATTTTAAAGAAACATTCAAAGTTTGTTGAGCATAGGAATTTGCTGAGGTGTGTATAACTTTCTAGCTGAAAGAAAATGTTCAAAGGTAATTTTTTATACCAGTGTTGTGATAGTGATAGAACACTTTCGTGATCAACAAGTTCGTATATTAAATTGTTTTTTCTCTGCAACTTTCACTTCACGATAGCGATAAGGGAGATATCGTCAATTTCACTTACTAAAGCTTGCCCTTCAAGCAAAATTGAGTCCAGAAATTCATTTGTTGGTCAGTCTTGCACTACTGATGAGACCTGGTGGGTCGGAACAGCGTTGCCCGGTATTGAATCATGAATGCGTTGTGGTCGGGCTCTAGTTTACAACTAGTCTACCTTGCAGTAGAAGACAGAGTTAGCGGTAAAAGCAAAATCATTGTTATATATGAATGGAGGTAAAGCTCAGTTATATAATTTTCAAAATGTATGGAAATCATGTAGTAAGTCGAGTGTCAAGAGTAAACATATTATATCAACACTTAGGTAGAACTTCTTTATAGAAAATTCAGAAGAAAAATCTGCCAAAACTCAACGATTTATTACATTACACAATTTATCAGAAGTCTGAAGAGTGTATCCAGGAGAGAGAGAGAGAAAATCACGAGAAAATTATTATTTCGAAATGGAATCTCATAATATCAGTCTCTCCCAACGTACCTACACAGTTGGTTGTGGTAAATGTCTAAAAGAACAATTTCCCGGATTTTGAATTGAATCTGACAGACATTTCGCGAGATACTTTGAATAGGTTAGTCTCACAGATATTGGTCGTTCATCCGTTGGCAGGATCATGCCGAAGTCAGCCGAGTAGGCTATTTTCGAGGGGTTACCTCTCGTCAGTGCAGAAAAGATCCGACCCAAACAGTAGTGTACTTGCAGCTCGATTAATCCCAACACGACTCGACTGTATGTATGAAACCTTCGTCTAAGAGGAAGATTGTCAACTAGTAACAGCTCCATTTTGAACGCCAACTGGGGCGCTCGATGGGACTCGATACAGTTTCCAGACTCGTTTGATTTCTGATCGGTACATGAGATATGTCTTCCCCGCTTGGGACTTTGTACACGAGATGGAGTTGTTACTAGTTAGTCTTTCTCTCAGACGAAGATTTCATGTCTGATATAATCCAACGCCCTTCGTGGTATTAGCCAGGGGAGCAGTTGTTTTCTGATAGGCATCAGTCCATTACACCTACTGTGTAGGTATATAGAGACTGGCTTGAATTCAATAATTACCTTATAAACAATATAATAATATTCAAGTTATTCCACTCGAAGGATACTGATTGAGTTGTTTCAGCACTGAGAAATGATAAAAGTAGCTGTAGAACGATTCTTTCATTTTGTTGTCATCTTGAATCGTTACAATGAACATGTAATTTCCATTTGTGAAGGGTTCTCTCAGAATAACATTATTTTCGAAGAGCCAAAAAATAATTATTTTCTATAGTGTCATGCTGTATTTTTATTTCATGAAAACACTGTTTGTTTCTCAGAAATACTATATTATGATCAAGTTACATATTTTGTTCTCATTTATCTAGGCAGGTGAATTTCACGACAATATGTTATATCGTATAAATTGTGTAATTTAATACGTTGATGGGATTGAATTCATTCAATACATTTGTTTTTCTCGTTAGAGCATATTTTTTGTTATCACTGGCTATTATCCCCGTCTGTTCATTTCATTGAACGGGTCGTTGTTGGCCCCTATAACATTCGATCACGAACAATTCTTCAGAACTGTTATGGTAGACATTTCATTTTCCAACATTCCAATCTTTTTTCAGCTTGAATTCTTCTTCCACTTCATATCCACATCATGAGATGCACAAAAGGAAAGTCTACCATCGATTAGAACAAAATCTGCTCTGTTAGCTCGTGGTCGAATAGAACCCGAAGTACCCGAAGGAACATTTCATCTTCTACTGCGGCAGACACCATCAGCGGTTTGTGTGTTGACTGTGAGGATGAAGGTTATATCTTGAAGGCTCAGCCTCAACTGACTGACGAGCTACATGTTCACTTATATTTATAATCTCCAAGGGTGATGGTGAACATGGTGGTGGGGCTGTTGGTAGGGATGGTGAACGGTGAAAATGGCGAGGTGACCATGCAAATGCTCGATTTTTCTGATTGGTTCACACTATTACTAGTTTGTTCAGATGCCTGTACGTTTTTGACAAGAATCCCACTGGTGAGATGTCGGTCAAAAGTTGTTTTCTAGTTCATTTTTAGCCTGCTTGTGTTTTGCATACCACGTTCTCTCGACCCGTATATCTTTTCCTTCTCTATCAGAATTGTTGGGGTGCTTATAGATCTCAACGGTCTTCCTATAAAGTCATACGTTTCTCCGTATTTTATTGCGTGGTCTTACAAGGATGTGATTGATAATAATATTGCTTTCATTGTTAGTCCTCAAAAAAAAAACAAAATTTCTGCAATGGTATATCATGGCGGACATTATTCTTCCATACAACTGCAAAAAACTGTAGGTACTCTACCATTAAAAAAACAGTCATCACATAAAACTGAATATGTATTATGTAATTATATTATTTTTTGAATCAGATAACTAAGTTAAAGAGCGGTAGTGGTTACAACAGTATTATGTATAGGACGAGTTATTCATAAAAATGGAAAATTCGAAAAGTATCTTGAAAATTTCAGTAGTATTCTTGAAATACGTTAAAACATTCTGAAAACAAAATTGAATTTCTAAAAGGATTTCGATAGCAGATATTTTCCATTTCCTTGAACTCTCCAATTGTGAGAGATTTGTATTCTAGAGGAATCCGATTATATAGCCAGTCAATATGACTAGAGAAACAGTGGAGTTTCATGTTCAGGTAACGATAATGCATTTTGGAATCTTCACTAAATGGCAAAACATTTGTTTTGATGTATCAACGGTTTGCTGATTTGCTGTAGAGCATGATTTAACAGATTCTCTCCATACTCCAAGTACAATTGTTTTTCATTCCAGTTGCAAGAGGCATCAGCTACGCTTGTGTTCATGTTGCATTTGATAGTGAACTGAGCCATAGGAACAGGGAATTCTCTTTTGACCTTGGTCCATCTGTACCTACTAGACTGTACTTCCCAACGTATAGTAGTCAAATTTGGAGTATTTCTCCTTCTGGCATATGAAGCAAGTTTGACTTCTTGCGCTGTGCACCTTTGGCATGTAGAACTTGGACTAGATGACGACGTTCTTTTTCAAGAAGACGAGTTTCACGAATCCTTGTGACAACATGATGAACAAATGTTTTCATCATAGCACCTCTTTAGTCGTTGATAGTAGTTTGAGTTTCAAAACACCGACCGTAATGAGTACGAGTAGATTTGCAATAAACTGTATGACTCAGTTTCTGAAATGATATCTTCTCTCCGCATTCATCAATTCCATCCATACAAAGATGGATGGAGTTAATATGGAGTAGAAACAGTTCTCTAGTCCCGTGACTCCTAATAATAGTATCCTCATCAAATAGCAGGTGAGTATTGATATATTTCTACTCAAAAACTTTCATGTTGCAACCACAGTGCTCGGAGGACTCACCATGGTGACTCCATTCGTTTTTTTCTGAAAACTGAATTCAGGAATATACAACAAGATCATAGTTTAATGTATACATTTGATTCTTATGATCACATATTGAATTTTGCTTTTAGTTCCTGTTTGAGTGTGGATTTTGAGAATTGCATGAGATCCTTAGTAATCGTATTATGAAAAAATACAGTTAGAAAGGAAAATGATTTTCTGAACATGGCTGACGAATGATGAGCGATGTGTAGGTTTTCGTTAGTTCGAAAGTTGAAAGATGGAGCTCTAATCTCTTTGTCAATTTATTGAAGAGAGAAACAGGTATTTTAGATTTCAGTACTGAATAGGTGATATTGCAGTAGTTATATTTCCTGAGAACGGACACTGATACCCAACCAAGGTTGGCACGAGCTTGGGAAATATGTTCAAATTTACGTATTCCCAAAATAAAGCGAACACAAGAATTTTGCACACGTTATATTTTGTATTGATTAGCAGAATCCAAGAAGGGACCATAGACAGGGTCAACATAGTTGATTTTCGAAAGAATAAGCGATTGTGAAAGTAGCTTTTCGTGCTAAAGGACAAGCTTTGTCTATATGGATAAAGAACTTAGAGAGTGACAAAGGATTTGATCATAAGCTGTTCTACATGTTCGTTGAATTTTGAATCTTGATCGAAAGTGATTCCCAAGTTTTTTGCAGAGTCAACCGATTTGAGTTTTTGGTCACCTATCTTGAGTTCTATATGATCTTCAGCATATTGTCTTTGGTTTATGTTGCTGAAGAACATGATATGGCATTTGCTAGGATTCAGCTTTGAATTGTGTTTTATGACTTCAAGGTCATCATTTATTTGATTTTGGAATTTTTTTTTGTACCTTGGGAGCTGTCTGACTTGTCCATTTAGTCTAAGTCTTCAGAAAACACTGCATCCTCTTGGGCTTATTGCGTTTATTCTCTTCTCATGACACCCATTCCATCAGTCTCGTTCCCTGTACTAGTTTGTATAGGTTCCGTGTTCGTCATATTCTTCTGGGCGTAGTTTTATACGTCTATATATAGCCTGCCTCCTGTGATTCAGTGTCTTACATTCGCATAAGATGTGTAGAGCTGTTTCTATCCCTTCGTTGCATAATCTGCAGCTGAGGTGATTTTGGGATACTAAGATGTTATTAGGTTCGATACTATGATATAACTGGGTGTCATCCGCAAATGCTTGTAACGGACAATACTCAATTTGAGAAAAAATATCTGCAGTGTATAAAAAAAATAGGATAGGACCAAGAATTGAGTCTTGAGGTACTCCTGATCTAACTCTTTCAAAGGATGAACTTCTATCATCAACAAGTACCTTTTGATATGTGTACACCGTACATGTATTGTTGGTATTGAAGCTTGTAGTATGAATTCAATATTCAATTGTATTACCTCAATTTGATTAGGAAGTTCTTCCCCTCGAATTCCGGTAGATTTTGTAATGTTAGCAAAGTAGATCACTTTCTAATTTCATGCATCCGATGTAGTGGTGGTAATATTGAAAAAATATACAAATATATATTTGGAATTTTCATCAGCGTGTAACTATTTTTCGTTAATGTATGTATCTAGCTGATTATCGAATACTCTCGTATTCGCATATTTGCAGTACATATATACCCACACCTGCGCTACTGAACTTTGGCAAATAAGTATTTGAATAAATAAAGGAATTCATCCAAAATTTGGAGCGCATTACGACTCTTTTCCTTGTGCAAACATCGACATATGGTGAGTTCGCAAAATAATCCATTCTGCTTCCCTGTTTTCCGCATTAATTTATATTCAAACATACTCCAAACGAAGCCACATTAAACAAGCACAACTAAAAGCTGTTGCGTGGGTTGTTTCATACTGGGATTTGGATACTATGTAATTTCAGTTATTCGGAACGATATGGTCAATTCTGGTTACTGATACAGAAGGTCGACAAGGACTTCCATATCTAATTGAAACTGATTGGATTACTCCTATGCGATAGCCATATAGATCAACTTTCAAATTTGAAACAAATATTTCTTGATAATCACTAGACCCTTCAATAATTCGAAAATATACCACCCTCTATATTTCAGCCCATATAGTATTCTTCTCAAAAAATAAAGCTCAACATTGTTTATGAAATAATTACAATAACTTCATTTCTTATGGAAGGCAGTAAAACAGTTTTCCATATCTTGAAGGCAAAGTCCAACATTACATGAAGAACAGTGCCATCTTGTTCTGTGAGGTTCTTTCCTTGTGCTGCAGGGTGAACATCTAACTTTATTACCATGCAGTGGCATATGTGCTGCTTTGTCAGTACGAATTTCCAATGGAACATGAATTTTAAATTTATTCACTGCACCCTCAACACTTCTTCGACCTTTTTGAGGTTTTTCAGGATCGGCACCGATAAGACCCATAGCTACTGATAGTCTGAACTCTTTCAAATTTAGGTTTTTTCCTTCTGCACTGACTCTTTTTTTGAAAAGGAGAAATGCGTTTACAACAGTCAGATCGACAAAATGCCAAAAAATCCGGTGCTACCATTTTTTAGATTTCCTATCGATCTTATAACATGACTTGTACATATCGCTTAGGTCTACGAAGCCCATATTCTTTGAATTGAAGGGGTTATATTTTTAGGAGTGATTAATTTTTGGGAAAAAAAGTTTTTGGCTGTCTACTACTCCATCTGATACAAAAAAAAGGGATGAGAGAATCTTCCAAAGATGGAAGTAATCAATTTGAAATTAAGTAACTCTATACATGTATGTGTAGATCATGTGTAGAAGTAACATTCAGTCACAAACTGAAAGAAAGTCCTCCTGAAACAGCTACTTTCATATAAACATTGAATTACACGAAAGAAAAAAAAATTCTTTCGAAACAAATACTTCT